>CM032159.1:421143-488643 GCA_018901935.1 Pugionium cornutum | reverse complement strand
TAAACCCTAAACCTAAACCCTAAACCCTAAACCCTAAACCCTAAACCCTAAACCCTAAACCCTAAACCCTAAACCCTAAACCCTAAACCCTAAACCCTAAACCCTAAACCCTAAACCCTAAACCCCAAACCCTAAACCCTAAACCCTAAACCCTAAACCCTAAACCCTAAACCCTAAACCCTAAACCCTAAACCCTAAACCCTAAACCCTAAACCCTAAACCCTAAACCCTAAACCCTAAACCCTAAACCCTAAACCCTAAACCCTAAACCCTAAACCCTAAACCCTAAACCCTAAACCCCCTAAACCCCTAAACCCTAAACCCTAAACCCTAAACCCTAAACCCTAAACCCTAAACCCTAAACCCTAAACCCTAAACCCTAAACCCTAAACCCTAAACCCTAAACCCTAGGAATCTATTGTTGCTTACAAACTTAACTCCTAGACACACCTCGTAGCACCCCTTCCAATATATCCATATACGACGGGTCCAGGTCATACTCAGCCTAGATCTACGAACAGCTTATGTTTAAGAAGCATCGGATGACAGATGTTTAAGAAGCAGCGAATATGACAGATAAACAAATCAGACGAAAGATCTCTCAAAACCTTGTATTTTTCCCATATTAACAAATATACTTGTCAAAAAAAGACTTACGTAATAGAAGATATGACAACGCACCAATCGTTAATTGGTTAGTGAAGCCGTAGTGTGAGATTCACCTGAACTATCTGTTAAATATGGGTTCTCCTAATAAATAAATAAAAAAAGAAAAATAAAATTAGGTAGACTTTCTCAATACGTAAGCTCTTTTTTTACTAACAATTTACGAAAACTCTCGAATCGCAAAGGAGTTACCGTTAGAAGTTGAATTCGTCCATAGCCAAATCAAAAAGAAGAGAAAACATTGGAGGATACCCTACTACTTCCGGTCCCTTCTTAGTCGCCAATAAACCATTACGTTCCCCATAAGCATCAGACTAAACGTAGGAGAGGAAATGCCCTCACAGATCCAACGTATGAACTGACGAGGTAATCAAAGCTTCAAAAATGTTGATGACGAACTACCACCTCAAGCTGTCGTAAGCCTTTGTAAGATCTATCTGAAGGCAGCGCCTCCCCTTGTTTCTCCCTCCCCTACGCAACCCTTTAGGAACCCTACTTGACTGTACAGCGTCAATAGCATCGCATTAGTTGCGAAAGATTATCTTCTCAACTGTTGTGCAAAAAATCTCTGGCCAAACTGGGAAAGCCGATCTCTGCCTCTGCTATTTTGGGAATGAGTAAAATGCATTTCCACAATGCTTAACAAATATTCAACTGGAATATTATTCTAAGAGATGAATATACATCATACATTCCAAGTCCAAGGTCAAAAAACCCCAAAATGTTGCGAATAGAAAAACATCAAAGAAGCAAAGGAGAGCAGAAATATACTAAACTCTTCTCAATCTCTACAAATGGCTTTTTTACCATCTCCTCACTCTTTGCCTTGCATTAGGTTCTCATTCCAAAAGAAACATCATTTCATATGTACACAGTACATTCTCATTTCTCACCATATCCCTATTCCATCTCAATAACATCTACTTTCATAGCTAGCCATTCTCTTTTTAAGATTAGAGCCACATAACCTCGGTGTTTTTGCTTCTTGCTTCACACTACCCTCCGCACCAGTTTCCAGCCTCTCTCAAGTTTCTCTACTCACCTCTCTGATGCCACATGCCCGGATCTGCAATTCAACCAAGTGACACTCGGGTTTATAGCCTATGAAACATTTTCTTCATCACTAAATGCCAAATAAACCTCAAAAATGTCAGAAGACACCGTAAATACAATTCCACTAACAAGAATAGCAAGGCCCATATTACATCCTAAATCACGACCCCAACAACATTGCGTATAGCTCACTAGAAGATGAGTAACTTGGCCTCTCATGTCTGTACAACCGCTAGTCATATAGAAAACTACTTAATCGGAAAAGGAGCGTAAACGTCTCAAACTTCCTTACCTCTCATTCCAACTGGAACATGACCTTCAGAATGTGGCTTAGGGTGAAAGGAGTGTCTGTTGTTATATGGACGAGGATTATTCCACCGGTGGTTCTGAAACCTTCCAGACTCACGTGGAGCAGGGCCACCATTGTATGAACTGGGTGGATAAGCGTCTTTGTGTTTGTCTTGATATCTCGAACCTGCAAGATGATAATATCATACTTCTCATTCCCTCTCATTCCCGCACCGTTAGAAAGCATATAACTATGACTACTGACATGCATCTCAAAATATATATGTATAATTCACACATGCATGGTGGTAAAAGGCTTCACCATAAGAAGATGGTGGATATCTCCAGTTATCTCGGTTCCCGTACGGTGCATGCCTCATTCTCTCATGGTTATCATGAAAATTCCTTTCATCAAAATTTGGCACATAATGCGACCTGTGGGTGTATGACGAACCATCCCTACCATCCCTACGCGCCTTCATATGGTGGCCCGGCTCTGTGAATGAGTATTGATGCTGTGATGGAGGGGGAGGAGGAGGATGTGGATGAGATGGATAAGCCCTATGCTGAAAATTAACACCATCTGCCTGTGGCATGCTATTCGTCAGTTGTACACCAGAACTATAAGATGACTCTGGACCTTGATAATGCATTATGCCTCCAGAAAGTGGTGGATTCATCCTTGGAGGACAAGCCTGATGTTCTCCCTGCGTATAATTAACAAGCAACAATACGATAAGTGACCATATCAAGAATTATCATCATCTTTTATTGTAGAAGGATTCTCAAACAAGAAACGGACGTACATTCATGTTGGGATATCCACCAATGTCAAAGCCATTTAAATGGGAGTCGGACATGGCACACTGAGCCCGCTGTGAAGGGGGAGCTGGTGGTGCCGGCAGAGGTGGTGGTGAGGAAGATGGCAGTGGTGGAGATGTCAAGGACACATGCTTATGAGAAGTGCCAGCTACAGGCCGCTGCTGTTGTCCAAGCTGAAAACTGGTAGTCTTTGTACTATTAGACTGATCAGTGTGTGTGTAGCTTCCAGTTTGCCAAGGCGGTGCCACATCTTCCATTTCAAGCTCGCCATCAACATCTTGCAGTATAAGGGTATGCCTTTCAGCAATGGAACACGAGATATTTTCTTCAAGGATTCTGGACTCATGTTCAGGGGTGACAGATTCGAAATCCCCTCCATCCGAGTCACTATCTCCCTCCTCGTCCTTAAGCATTGCGGGCATGCAAAATCCATGGAGCTGGAGAGTTGAGTTACTGACAGGCAAAAATGAATTAAGTTACCAAATCTGAAGAGAAGGATACAAATGTAGATTCAGAAGACACAAGATCTAACCTGCCATATTCATCCACCAGCATCCCCTCCATATCTCTCACAGGGTCATCCAACGACCTTTCTGTTCGAGCTGAGCGCTTAGAATAGAGGCAAGCAGGAACTATACTATGTGAATCAAGTTCTCTTATGTGGTGACGAACAATAGATTCAGGCAGAATCCGTCTTTCAAGCCAAAGCCTCAAAACCTGTAGACAGCAGCATAAAAAAATGAGAAACAAAAAAAATACGAACGACCTAGCAAATTTTATACATACCTTTAAGCACTGTCTCCGATTTTCTTGTGTGGTAGCTCCAGCAGGGACAGCAGCAGCTAATAGGCGAGGTAAAATTGCTTGAATGGCTGAAAGATAAACAAAACCAGTATCACCTGAAAAGAAAGGCATTCATGGTCAATTTCTTTTGAACTTCACTGAGACGGCTTAACAAAACACATTGCACATATGACTTGCCTTTCAGACCTTTGGAGCACTGAGCAATAGAATCCACAAGAAAAAATAAGTCTACCCTCCTTTGTAAATTGGACTCACTTTCCAAAGTATGAGCCAAAATCTCCATCGCCTAGTTCAGGAGGTTCATCAAGACTTATTAACAATAGATACTGCAAACAAGAATGCTCTCACGAAACACACTAAAACATGCAAAACACTCATCCTTATTCATCAACTAGGTACATAAAAACACAATTAATATGTTGCCCAGCCCTGCCAAGAACTGGTGGCTGTCAACAGCATCCTACTATGAAGCACATAAAACAATAGCATGAATTGCAGTAATAAGACAGCCGTCATTCAGTCCCAAGGCCTTCACATAAAACTACGTTTGATTAGTAGTCAAAATTATCATGTGATCCTTTCTATCCCAAACCTATATACTTTTCTATTTCACGGTCTTACTATAGAAAACGTTGCTTCAATAGAAGCACCATATCCAGGTACTATGATATTAACAATCCATCAGCAAGGAGGATGACCTATTGCAGCATCAAACAGGTAATCAAAAATCACTTTAAAGGATAAAATTTTCTACCTTTGCAGACGCACCAAATTTCATCAAGTCCATAGCCAAACGAGTTGCTCGGCCAATACTTTCCTTTGTCCTCACCAATGCACTAAGCGCATCCTCAAAAGATTCACAAGTGGATTGTACATCTGAACTGACAATTTTCTGTCCCTGACATACAACTGTATCGCTTTTCTCTTCTTCTTTGACAATGGCATCACATACAGTTTTCTTCTCACCAGATTGGACATTTGGGCTGCAACTACTGGTGTTCTGCATTTCATTTGCACTTTCTGCAGTAGAAATGTGATACATTGAGTTGCTATGTGGAGTAGCCCTCACAGGAGTGTCTGCAATATTAGCAGGAGATAAACTCATTTTTTCAAGTGAAAGGTTCTCAGATACTGAGACAGAATTGCTGGTTTGGACCTGCTGCTTTTGATCATCAGCCTTGCAACTGCAAAAGCACACGGGTATACTCTCTTATTAGTCAACTAATTCAGAGGTGAAGCAGAAATTTGTCTGGTCATCAGAACTCAGAAAAGATTAACAAAATCTGAACTTATAGATGTCTGCCTACAATGCGACACGGCTATCCTCTACATAAAATACTTAAAAGAAACAACCCTAAAAGGAAAAATTACAAAGAAAATAAAGAAAAATTATTTGAAGCGGAACTTTTTTTGTAAATCATAGACAGATTCCTAGTTACGTTAACATCGTTCCATGTATGAGTGTGCACTAGGGATTGAACCTGTCGGAGTTTTTGACTTCTACATCACATTTCAAGAAAATATTCACGAGAACTTGAGACAGTACAAGAAATACAACAATAGAGACTACCAAGAGCGAAGAAGCAGAAGAGAAACAGTACAGGAAATACTAACAATAGACTCACATTTTTTCGTGCTGCCCACTAATCTCAACAGCGTCCTCACATTTGCTATACTCTGTTTCAATCTGAGGTTCACTTTCATCAACTATCACATCAGATACAGTTCCATGGATGGGTGGATTCTGTGTTGTTTGAGTTGGTTTGGCATAATATTCTTCACCCAGACTTCCATGCTCCTCATTCAACAGCATGTTTTCAGCCTTTTGCATGTTCTCAGTCTCCTGCTTATTCACCATTAAACAAGACGATGTAAAATGTTCTATAGCTTCAGATTCAACAACCTGAGTCATGCAAGCATCATTTCTACCGACTTCTTCATTCAGAGAGTCACAAGAGTTTTCCAATGAATCACAAGCATCTAGTTCATGGCTTCTGTGCTGGCCAGATGGTTGAATTATCCCTGATGAATATATCCCAGGGGGCTTGTTTGCAGATATATCCACAGTACTGGGATCCAAGAGGGTTTCAATTGTAGCAACTTCATGTAAGCATTGTATGACTGGAAGATCAGGCTCACTAGTTGGTAGCTTCATAGGTTTGAAATCCCCAGAGAACACAGCTTCAGGAACACTAGCTGTCTGCGCATCAAAAGCTAGCAAACTGCTAACTTGATTGGATTGGGGTCCGCCTGCTTCATTATCTGGCGTCTTGTTAAGCTCATTCCACCCAATAGCATGTTCTTTATCACCCACAATCGGAGCACAAGCCTCAAATGGACACAGTCCATCAGAAGATTCTTCCACAGGAGATGGTACCACATTAACCATGTCACCTGAGAGCTTAGCAGACACCTCAATAATCTTAGATTCTTCAACTACAGAAGTATCATGACCAGAAATGGTATCAGAAGGGCTTGTCTGTGCTGTTGCATTGACCATAGTGTCCTTGGATGATCTTTCTTCAACCTGGGAAGAGCCATTGGCCTCAGCATAAAATGCTCTACTCATCCTGACTCTGGCTCGTTTCACCAGAGGCAAGTGCTCGTCACCATTCTCTTCACAAGGCCTATCAGTAAACATATCATGCGAATTTTGTGATGTCTGACTGTTATCACGTGCTTCAGCTGCAAGATCTGTTTCTCCTTCAACTGTAGCCAGAGGATCAACAACATCACTGGTTCCACGTTTCCTGGTAGGCTTTCTCTTCTTTCTCTTAACCATGGTATTAATTTGGAAGTCAAGCCCCTTGTTGAGATCATAATCTCCTTTGAGAAACTGTCCACCAGTATCAATTTGTTCGACTTTGGAACCAGAATCTACACCATTGCCTTCATTCTTAGTATTATTATCAGATTCAACCGTAGCAATCTCAGAGGCATTTTCTCCGTCGCTTCCATGTGAATTTAAAGTTGACGAAGCCACATCGTCTGACTCAAAACGACCTGATGATCCCTTGATCCCTTTTCTCTTTCTTAATCCTCCATCTTCCACATCATCAATACTCTGTCTACCATCGCTGCATTGCAACATGGATCTTAGAAGCTTATCTGATTGCAACCTTGACGAACTTTTAGAGCATTGAACTGAACATATCTTTTTTTGTAGAGCACACTTTTGAGATCGCACCCCTCCATTTCTTCTCCTTGACGAATATGTTGCTATCTTACGTGGTTCTTTACCCCCTGCACTATCACAGGCTTTGTTACGTGGTACACTGTTATCACACAGGGCTAGCATTTGTTCAGCAGCTGAAGCATCTTCAATTAGCAGAGTAGATTCATCTCTAGCATAACTAGGATCAGACTTCATTTGTGTGTCAAGACTTGCCACAGTCGGATTTTCACTGACCTGAGGCAGCAGTGTAGTATTATCAGCACTCCCAAGAGTGGCTTCTTTGGCAGATTTGGGATCACCAGCTTGATCTTGCTGCTTCAGCTTCTCGTAACTCTCTGTGATCTCCTTTACAGCACGGACAAAATCTGACCCTTTCGCATGGCGTTTTGTCAAAAGTGATTGCTTCTTCTCTTCTGTAAATGCTTCAACATCTGTAGGATTGCAGAATGCTCTGCACATCAATATAACAACAAAATGTCACCAACTCTGTATGATTACATACAAGAATAATTCTCACTGATATCGAGGACAGAGCATAAAGGGAGCACTGTGCAGTTTACATCACCGCTTTTAGTTCATCAATCTAAATTGGTTCTTGTAATTCTGTGCTGTTCACAAAATGCTCTCTAGACTCCAGAGAATTCATGAATATTTTCTATTAAACATAACAGAATGAGAACATAGGAGAACAAAAATAAATTAACCAATAATCTAAAGGTTTCATGAACAATCCAACTACAAAAACTTCTTACTCATGTTAATCCTCAGAACTGCAAAAAATGGTAGGATAACCATCCCATTACCTTTACATATATACATTCATTACACTGCCACTCCATTAACAGCTCAAAAGAACCCAGAATTGTATATAGGTTTGATTGTGATCAAAGACCAGAAATTAGAAACTTAATGCGAGTGGGAGTGCATCTCTTCCTTAACAAAACTCGCTAATCTTGAAGCCGATAAACAAGGCTACTGATTCCTCCACATTAATGAATCGAAACGGCACAATGAAGTAAAATAATGAGAGAAGGGGAAGCTAAGTGAGAAAAAGAGAACACTGAACTTAAAACCTTAGCATTCAGCCACCGAACATGGCAATAAGAAAAAATACAAAAAAAAAGTAAAGGGATGAGAACTCACATCTGCTGTGTTCCAAAAAAGTGAACCAACACCTTCTTCCAATCGGTTGAATATCCCCACTTTTCCGGCTCACTAACCTGAAATCGCATCCAACAATAAGAGGGCGGCAAAGAGATCCAGAAATAAAGCCAAAAACAAGGCAGACCTGAGAAAGGGACGAGAACTCTAAACACATTACCACAAAGATTTTACAAGAATATAACCTATGAATTAGGATTCTGATGCAGCTGCAGCAGAAGCAACAAAACTATAATATTGGTGTTCACGTCCCTACTAAGAGAACAAAATAATCCCGGCTTCTTTCAGAAAAGCTTCATATCGACTTAAGCAGAGAACTGAAACCTCAGTTGACAATCGATAGAAAGATCCAACTTAAAATGATTTTGACTCCTAGAGAAACAAAATACGCAGTGAAGCACGTATATATGCAAATATTATCAACCCTGAAACTAATAAACTTATAAACCATCTACACAGAAGAAAACCCAAAAGAGGAAATTAGACTTGAAATATGGACCATAAGGAGGTAGGGCTGCACATACCGCGGCAGGCCAAGCAGGAAAGCCTTTGACTTTGGCAAGCACAAGGTCACCCACCTTCCACTGTCGGCATGCGGCAGCAACAGCGGCAGCCTTACCGCCGCCTTTCCTGCGGCTCGGAGCCATCAGAAAGAAAATAACTCAAACTGGAAAGAATAAGCGACTCTAACCCTCAAAGTAAAGCAAGAATCGGAGGCGAAAAGAGACAAATTGGCAATGTCTAGGGTTTTCGGTGACAAATTCCCAAGATGAACTCGCAGGCATTGAAACCCCGGCCCAATCGAAAGTAGTGGGTGGAGAAATGACCCGGTAACCCCTAATCGAGAAGCGAGGAGACGATTGTTGTGGATTGTTTCGCTTTTGCGGAAGAAGGGGATTCACACACGAAACCTAGAAAGACAAAAGAAGGGGGAAAAACTGATGATGATATCGTTATCATTGTTAATATGCGCCGTATATGCGTAGGTTCGCAATCACCGTTCACACGCAGCGAGCCACTTGCAATCCCCAAGTGCTTAGGCCCATTAGTGGCCCAAGATAGCCAATTTATGATGCACACCTTTGAATATAGCTAGCGGGCACCAAAAAGTCAGCCGTCCTAGATTGACCTTTCCTACGACTCCCGCCGCCCAATTTGTGTATAATTAACCGTAACAATGGAACCGCACCAGTAATCAGTCGTCGATTATCAAAATGTCCGTTTTACCCTAGCTCCTTCGGGCAAGCTACACCCGTCCAGGTAAGCCCCCAGACTCAAATTCGTCAACGTTGCCGCCCTCCATCTCGCGAAACACAGGGAAACGTCCGGACAGAGACCGGCCGGAGGTGGAGAGAGTAACTGGGAGACTAAAGCGACTGCCGGGGAGCATCGTGGAATGGGAGAAGCGAAAGCTGAAGGCTAAACTTACTTTGACGGAGGAAGAGACGGTTGCGGTGGAGACAATGTGCAGAGAGATTATCAGCAAATTCTACGAAGCGCCAATGGAGTATTTGATGCGAGCAGATGGGAATTGTCTCACGCAAAATTTTGATTTTGAAATTGTGATCAAAATTCTTGAGGAAACGTCGTGCTCCCAGAAACCTAATATCTGATTCATTTCTTTCTACATAAGATTTTTGAAAATCGTCTACAAATAATAGTTGCGTTATTGTTACCAACCTATCTACCACTTCAAGTTGAGGGCCAAATCAAGAATGGCCTCTACTTGACGGATGGTTTGCTGCTTCTTGAGCTGCTTCAACTTAAATGCTATAGCTTCAGGATCAAGCCCTTCTCCTTGGTTACCACCAGCTTCCTCGGCTTCCTCTACTCTCACTTCCTGTAGCAATGCATCCACTTCTCTTACAAAATCTACTCTCAGAAGGGTGTTGTCTGTCTCCACGGGTGGTCGCAAGGGTCCTTGATGCTGCAAGCACAGCCTGTGTGATTGATTCTTTTTTTATTTTCAAAAGTTCAAAAGAAAGGAAACAAAGGAACGCACCATATCAATGTCGAATCCCGGTGGCATTAGAATGCTGAAGGGGTCTTCTCGTGGGAATGTCTCAGCCATTCGTTTTCTGCAGTCCTTGAGCCAAGCATCGTCTTCAAAGCCATCATGCATGTTTAGAAGATCATTCAACAGTTTCATCGCAGGACTTGCTTGTCGTTTTAAGATCTCTGTCTGGAAAGCCAAATAGGTACAAGAGTTCACTTTCACCGTAGCCTCTCCTAATACTAAGATACATTTTCATGAATTAAACACAGCAACAATAATAAAGCAGTAGGTCATATTTGATTGAACATCACCAATTTTACAAATGAGTAATTTAACGATGGTGATATAAAGCAGCTCAAGATCATGTATAGAAACGGTTACCTCGACTCTTCTGTATAAAAGATCAAGACTTCTTATGGCGTCCTTCTCATCCTGAAAGTAGCACAGGAGTGAATGCGTACACCCTACAAAACATGCCTGATTATGCAATATTCCATCACGAAACAGACAAATCTTACATCGCGCCGAGCAAGGTCAAGCCGGTTCCATATGATCATGAGAACAAGTTCGTCCAGATCTCCTTTTTCTGCTGCTTCTTCAATTCTCTGTACAAATTATCTTAAAAACAGACCTCAAAGGGGCTTAAATCTTTTTCGTTTCTAAAAGAGGGTTTTACCTCTTCGACTTCCTCACCAGCTCTGATGAAGCTGGAGACGAGCTTTCTAGCATTCCTCAAATCTTGCTCAGGAAAGTCCTTCAACCTCATGCCGATTTCACGGTACTCCTCAATCTTTCTCTCCTCTTCTTCTTCTTCCTCCCGCTGCATCCGCCGCAATTCTTTCGTCTTGTCTCTCTGTCGAGCTTGCCATTCCTGATTTCACAACCCTACCGATTTAGAAAAGTCAGATTAAAAACAGAAACCAAAAGGATGGGGGAGACGAACGTCATCATAATACTCCGGTGGCATTCCTTCTAGAAGCACTTCTTGTTCTCCATCTTTTCGCGAGCATCTTCTTAGGAATTTGGCTGAGAAATCAAACCACCAGCAGAATAATTTAGACGAACCAAGCTACTTTGGAGCAAGAAGAATCCCCGAGAACTGACCTGTATAAATCGAGGGCTCTGTAGTCAGCGCCTCTGAGGCTACCGTAGCGGAAATACGCCGCCAACTGAACATGGGTGCTGCACACGCTAGCGCCAACGACGTCGCCGCCATAGTCCACCTTCTTCGTCTGCGGTTTATCACGTTTACTAGGTAGTAAATTTTAAGTACCCAAGGAAACTTAGTCCATCACATGTACTCCCCTTAGTTTTGAATATTGCAAATTAAGCCCCCGTAGTGGAAAGGTTGCGTGACTTGTGTCATTGTGTATTTACCCACACATTTTGGGAATGATACTACTTTTTAACGTTTTTGGGAATGATATTACTCTACATTTGATAAGTATATTTATATAAGCTACCTCATCTGGAATAAAAGTTGATGATCACAATTTCGATATAAGACGAGAAAAGAAAGTTGAGAGACGTAAACCCAAATTTGTATCTTAACGATCTTACTGCATCAACGGAAAACAAATAGAATAAGTTCATTGTAAAAACTTTAATCATGTCAAATTAATTGATATGTTTCTCTTTGAACTGGATGATGCATGTTATAATCAGTAAGAATATATAGTGCAGTTGAAACCTAGAGTAGGGGAGATGTTTTACAACGAAGGAGAGAAGTTTTGGATGCAAAAGCATAATATTTGATCATCCTAAAACAAAGAGAAAGGTGGATTTCAAGAATTGATAGTCTGGCGTGGAATTGCAGTACAGATCTTCGGACTTCATCTTCTCTAGATCACTCTGTTTCCATGAGTTGAGACCATTCCCTTCTGCCTTTCCACAAAAGAATCAAAAGCAACAACACCCAAAGTCAAGCGTCACTTTGGTTGTATCTCAACAAATGGCTAAGAAAATTGGAGTTTCAAACAATTCATATCAACGTTTAGGCATTAAGGTCATGATGACCTACAACTTCAAAAAGAAGCATCACGTACCTATCATCATGTCCATCGCACAAGATCGCAACAACTTTCTCTCGCACATCCTCAAGTGCAAAGCCGGTCCTGGAACCAATCGGGATAATCCCGTTCTTGCGGTCATTCATATTTTTGTAAAACAACTGATTTTTATTATGAAAATATTAGGATAAAATAATATAAAACGTTTTTTTTTTCTTTTTTTGTTTGCGACATTTTTAAATTGAGTGTCGGTCCTGTTCAAGTGGTATATCATTCTTCAAATTTTCTTCAGTCGATCAAAATTTCTTTAGTCAATTATGCTATTGGAAATAGAAAGTCAAGTGGAGAGCTTGAAACAAGGAACCCTTTTACATTTTGTAGAAGCTTCTTGACCTCTGCAGAGAGGGAAAGAAAGTCTTCACTATGCAAATCTTCGGAATTGAAAACCAAGTTGATCATTACTCAAACATCTGAACATAAATTAAATTAAAACACTCACACAACCCAAAATAACTATGCATCTTCCCTTACCGGAAAATCCAAATCCTCCGTTATTGCTTTCTCAATATGTAATGATAAAAAGGGATATGTAGTGATAACAAGGGAGGTTACTTTTGATTACCAAGTTTGTCCATATTTATACTTGCCCTTTTTCGTATCATCAAAAATAAAGTCACATTTGATGTTTTCTGCTTTGTTTTTGTAGGGAGCGATATTATGAGAATATGGAAACCATAGAAATCCATGCGAATACACACCAATTTCTAGCTATTTATGAAAATGTCTCTGGATTCAATTAGCAAATTTAATGATCTAATCTGATGTTTAGCGCTCATAACTCGAATATCAGTGTGTCGCTTATAAATTATACTTAATATATATTATCTCCTACTGAGAGAGTGGACAGCTGCTTATTCTCATCTTTTTACAATAAAAATTTAAAATAAAACCAATGAAGGAGAAAGAACACACAGTGGAATCGGAATACGATCCTTTTCTCACCTCACTCTACTTTTTTGAAAAACTTGCTAAAGTTTCTACCTTTCCTCTTTTCAACAATTTCTCCATTAGAATCGAAAATTTTCCCTTAATATCTATTCACTTTGCATTGGTGTTCCCTTCCGAAACACGTTATTCTGCAATTAGCAGAGATAAAGTAGTTTTATAATCACAGATTTGCATTATAAAAAGCTCGTTATTGTTTCCATCTTCTCTGCACAGATCATTCAACTCATCTGCCTCATACACACAATGGCGAAGAACTCCCAGAGTAGCAAGAATCAGCAGAAGAAGCAAGAAAACAGAGTGTGCGAGAAGATCTTCAGAGCGGTGACGAGTCCTATCCGAACCGTTCGCCGCATATCCGCCAAACCTTCATCAAACCCCACGGCAGAGGCTTTCCGCATCAAATTCGCAGAGACATCGACTCAAGCAGCCAAACCCATAACAAAAATCGAACCGAAGAAGACGGTGATCACTCGAGTCGAGACGACGGTTAAAACGGACGAAAGATTCACCGACTATATAAAGAAAGCAAAGCTGAGGATAAGGGCAATGACGAATCTGGGTGATGTGATGTCCGAGACAAGTGAAACAGAGACACGTGATCATCATCAGATTCGTCATCATGTCCCCATCTCTCACGTGAGTGGTAGCGAGAGATCGTCAGATCATTTCTCGGAGTATATAAAAATGGCAAAGATGAAGCTCAGATCCTCTTCCACCATCGCTCGTGCTAGCCCTGCCTACGATTCTTTCAGGGATTGATGAATTTCGACAAATTTGGCATGCTCCTCCATAAATAAGAGATCGTTTATATTTGATTCTATTCACAAGTACGGAATTGGATTTGTTGTATTACATTAAAATATATATATGGATTGATAATTTTTAAATATAATATTTATTAAAATTAAAAATTCTAATATAAATGATTATATTAGAATATTTATTTATTTTACATAAATTACAAATAAATATTATGATTGAATTTTTTTTAATTTACGATTAAAATTTTCATATTAATTTTTTAAGATATGCTGTTATGAAAACTTTAATTTAATATCGATATATTTGGATTAAAAAATTTTAAATATTATGTTAGAGAATTTTCTATTTTTAAATATAAATTACAATTTGATTGTTCTCATATACTTTTTGAATAGACCGAAATCCTTTTAAATACTTTTCATCAGCGAATGGTGGCAGAGGCTGCGTCTCCTGTCATCAGCGAATTAGGTGGCAGATCGTGAATCCTCTTCGCCGGATATTGGAGTGAGCTGAGTCAGAAGGTGTCACATACGATCTTTAAGCATCTTTTTTTTAAACGAATCATTAGGTTGTATACTTTGTGTGTTGGTAGGTTTATCTTGCTTCTTCCCAATTGAGAGATTCTATTTTACTTGCTTTCAGTTTTGTAATGGATAGAACGACAGAAACAGATAGATCCCACTGCTCATTTCCCCATCTCACAAGCGTAGAACCAAAGCTAAACCCCAATATCCTACTCGTTCCTTGATATACACCAAAACCACTCCTCTAACACAAGAATCACAGAGAGAAAAGGAAACCCTTTTCTGGTTCTTTGGTCTTCCTCTCGACAGAGAATGCATAGGAGAGAGGAGGATGGCGGCAGCAGCAGCTCTTGGTGCCATCCGGGTATTTGCCGTCGGCTGTTTAGATTTCTGATGACTAAACAATGGATTTTGGGTGAGAAAGAGTTGAACCAAGATAAGCCTGAGAGGAACAAACTGATCAAGAAGGGATCAAGGTCTGACATCCCTATTTATTTCAAGCAAATAGCAGACTCGGAGGACAATGGCAAACGCAAGAATGATTCCCCTGGCTCGCCAAGCCAAGAATCACAGAGAGAGATAATGATCACACTAGCTAATGGTAGTGATGACCCAAAAAAGAGGCTACATGAAAAGGGGAAGATGAGTATGAGTGAATGGAGCCCTAAGCAACAAATCACCCAGCCTCATAGACGTCTGAAGCCCCTCCTAAATGATATAAATAAGAAATCAGATGCTTTTATTAAGAGTGCATTCGAGAAGATGAGATAAAGCTTAGCCTAGAACCAAAAACATGAGCCACCACCATCTCTCTCCCTTCTCTCTCCCTTCTCTGTGGGATAAAAGAACCAAGAGACATTGGGATGCAAAGAGTCATCCAAATACTTTTCTTTTTATTTTGCTTAAATTTACCAGCTGCATTCTTTGATAAGACGACGTGTCTACTGTACTCGCACTTCTGAATTTTTTTGAAAAAAAAATAGACTCACCTCAGCACTCTATGATTAATATATATAGGCTTGTTCATATTTTCTTGTGGAGCAATGTTCACATCCCTTTGCCTTAATCCCACGTCCTGACACAATAAACTTCATTCTGTATGCTCTACTCAGAAATACAGAGAAGACAAAGAATCTTCATTCTCTAATACAATCATGAGTACCTCTACTCTGTTCTTTCCAGCCATTCAAGCTGTAGTAAGAGGCAAACAGTTACAAAAAAATGTGAGCCACCAGAAATAACTGCCCAATAATTAATCATCATTCCAATTCCAGAGGAGCTAACCTTCCAGGCATACATTGCAAAGAAGGCAACTGTATCAGCAGACCAGACAAGAGCAAATGATTTCCAGAAGAAAGGTATAGCAACATTGAGCAACGGGATGATCAGAAATAGATAGTTAAGAGCCTCTTTCTCTTTATTTGGGCAGTCTCGTGCTCGAAGAGAAGGGATAGCTGACAAGAAGGAAAAAAAGTAGAAGATTATGGGGGAAATGCAGCTTGGAATTAAAATTGAATCTTGTTAACATGACTTACTGAACATCCAAATGGACCACATTCCCATCAACCTCCATATATCAGGTTCGTTGGAGGGAAATAAGAGATTAAAAGAAAGGAACCCGCCCACCAACATTGACGCATATCCTTGAACCTCAAAAATTTTGTAAAGAGTAGTTCCGGGGACAGCTGGGTTTTTACTGGCGGTGGACGCCCTCGGGGCAAAGGTTGCTGCAGTCTTGTTAACTACCTGCTTGAATTTGACAAGTCGTTAGCTTGAGGACCTTTTTTTTCATTGCTGAAGCAGCAATTCTCAAGCAGTGCAGTGTTAAGAAGTAAATCTCAGCATACACATCCTCTCACCTGTTAAGTTGCTAAATTTAAGAGAATATGAGGAATGTTAACCTTTTTCAAGTCTTTATCGAGAGCAGAAGGCGAAGACGACGAGGAAGGGAAAGGAGATTCCGGCGGTTTCACATCGATATCAGGTTCCTCCTTGGGTTCCACGCCGTCAGCAGTCGCGCAAATCCGTAAACTTGCAGCAGTAAATTTTTTAAGGCGAAAGCCGTATCTGAGAGTAGGGTTGAGCGGAAGAGGTATCGAGGAGACGCCACGGCTGCACAGAGACGGAGAGATGAAGCACCACCTCATCCTCTCGAACACGATAAGGAGCAACTGGATTGAACTTGATGGCTTTATTGAACCGAAATTCCGGTATTCGGTTACTAAAAACCAATTTGAACCGAGCCCACGTCGGTTTGGTTCAACGCTATGGTAAAGGAGTGTTGACTTAGCTTGGATTAAAAATCAAACAAAATTATAACTTTGTTAATATTTGTGAGAATCTTGTAGTCTCCACCGAGAAAATCTGCGGGTCCGCGGGTCTAAAAATCAGGTTTTTATATGACTGTTGTCAGTGTCATTCTTCCCTATGCATCTGTTGAGCAACAAAGAAAGCCTTTAGATTCTTCTAGGCCAAGTTTATTTTGAAATTGTCAGTTAGTTATGCTTCTATAATTGAAAAAAAAATTTTAAAATATAATATTTAATTTTATATAATTTATTTAAAATAAATAAATATTTATATATAATTATTTATGTTAATTTTTTATAATTTTAATTTTAAAATGTTAAATTCGAAACAAAATTTAAAAAAAAATACTATGATACTATTCTAAATTAAATATTCGTCGAGAACTGATACACTGATTTCAGGTATTTGGTCACTGTTCTTTTTAGGTTACCAGTAGATTAAGGTTTTAATTATTATATGGCTAATAATCCCGCCATCGTTATGTTTCTCTTTATTAAATTAAAAATAACAAAATGGACTTCTGTACCAATCAATAAGAAACTAGCCATGGTTGCCTCGTGGATGTATCTATGAATGTACATGTATATACATACAAACATATTTCTGAAGTAGGTTTGCCTTTTTAATTATTTTTGTCGGTATAAAATGTTTTCTCGGGTTCTCAGGAGATTGAGATTCAACTCAGTGCAATTGCTGGGAGAAGACGAATCAATCAAAGAGTATTTTGTTTTCAAAAGTTTTGTTGGGTTGTATCAAAGAGGAAACAAACTAAACACATTGTCCCGGAAAAAGACAACGTCACTTGGAACGTTCTCCCCTGAGCGCTCTCCGTCGTGCAGTCGATCTGATCGTCTCAATAAGAGGAGCATCCTCATCTACATAGTCTTGCTTATCTTCTTCTTTGTCTGAGCCGCCACTGTTAGATTCCTCCTCCTCGCTTCCACTTGGCTCATCAAAAAGTCTCTTTCGCTCTGTTTCCGGACGTTTTCTTGGCCGCCCCCTGCGTCTCACAGCTACTCCTTCCCTGTCTTCTGTGCCAAAACAAACACATTATCATCATCATCATCATTATCATCATCATCATCATCATCATCATCAGTAACTAATATTTCCAGCCGACATTTTTCCAAGTTAGGTTTGCATTCATACCTTGTAAATCCTCGTTTTTCAAGCATTTCTCTTCCAAGTTCCCCAAGAAGGTGAAGCAAGGACGCCATCCGCTTGGATCTTCGTCTGTATTAACATGCACTATACGCCCCTGAACGTCCCTCTTACTGTTCAGCATGCAGACAAGTGCATAGTGAGTTAAGGTTATCTCTATTAGCATAGAGCTTCCTACTTGCTCAGAGATTCCAGTCTTACATGTCCATTATGTCGGGCACAGGAAGTCTAATTGCAAATGGAAGGATAGCAACTTCCAGAAACAACAGTTGCTTTGGGGCGTCCCTAAAAGCAAACGCAACACCTTCCTTGACCACACTCAAAATCTCCAATCTGTACTTGCTGCGAGCAGCACCAATATACATTCCTGAAAGCCGACCACCAAGCTCCCGGCACACTTCAAGACATTGATCTACTCTGGATTCTTCACCATCACAAGAAACTTCACTTGCATACCGTTGATAGGCCTGCCCCCATTACATCATGTCAGCACTACCAACCAAACTTTATACTTTTGTATCTTCTGAAGATAATCATGGAACCATTATACCATTTTTTGCAAAAAGCTTACCCTTTTCAAGGATTCCAAATAGATATTAGAAATGTCATCTTCTTTTTTCCTTAAGCATGTTATAAGATTCTTTATGATGTCTGTAACACTAGGTCCATGCATACCAAGATGAGATATTATCTCTGGTCCTAGATACTCCTGCGACAGAGAAAGAATCCATAAACAATTTTATGGTTGTGAACATCTATCATTAACTAAGATATTTATAGCAGCTATGTAAATGCACTTGGTGAGTACCTTTGGCACTACATCGCTTATAACCAACTTGCAGGCTGCAATGGCTGCAACATCTCTGTTTATCTCTTCGACATACTCCTTATTTTCATCCTCCTCATCAGTCTCGTCTGTGTCAAACTCCAGCAAAATTCAAAATACGTAATGTGGAAACTCAAGAAATAACAGGGCCTATAGAGAAGCAGAAAAGGACTCACCTGAGGTTTTAAAAATTTCTTCACAGAGTTGCCAAAATTTCTCAACCAAGACACTGTTGGGACAATATCCTAATCTTTCAAGTTTACTTGAGTCAAAATTTGACTTTCTAAACAAACACCACACTTCAGCGAGTATAGCACAAATCTGCAGCATTGAAGTTTACATTCTTTAGGCGATAAGTGACGCATTCCTTGATAAGCACATGTACTGAAGGAGATGTGTCCGCTAAAATGTCAAATAGTCTTACCCTCAGAGCTAGCTGATTACCATATTTCCTCGATTGCTCAATTCTATTCAGGAAGTACAAAAGCTCCTCAAACAGGGTATCGCGTTTTGATACAAGGGAAGATAAGGAAGCCTCAGATACTGCTTCACAATTTATGATGGAGTGCAGAGACCACGCCACATACATATGCATATTTAGAAGCAGGAAACAGATAACCTACACAACCATGAGCACCTGTTCCATTAACATATGAGGGAAAAACTAAGAAGATCATAAGAGCTATAAAAACAATTTCTTGAGCACCTCTTCGTCCAAATTCCTGAAACTATGAAGCGTCAAAGCAATATCATCATACATGCTATCAACAAGAACAGGCTTTAACAATTGAAGCTCATACAATCTTTTCAGATTTACAAGGAGAGAATATTCATCGTTTCCATCCTGCACAGGAAACAGATGTACAATTACATCCAACAGAAGAGCGTGAAGAGATATATGGCAAAGAAAGTAAAACATACCTTGACTTCTCGAACTGCAGAGGTAAGCTTTTCTAAAAGCTCATCTTCAAGATCTTTAAGCTTCCCACGAGAAAAATCTTGAAGCTCCCCTTTACTTTCTGACGCACAAAATGTTATAGCCTTGACACAAGATCTTAGCGCTTCCTTCTCCCCGTGTTTGAAAAATGCATCCTTAATGAGTCGGACAGAAGCCTTAAAATTCTGAAGCAGAGAACAAAATGTAACTTTCACTGAGAGAGGTGAATAACAGGAAAAAGGCATGCTCTATGAAACAAAATGCATTTAGCCACCTGCTCCTGTCTTTTAAGAGAATAGAGCTCAAGTTTCATAAACATAATAATCTCGACCAAAGATGACACTTTTGCTTTGTCAGCCATGTATTTACGTAGAAGCTGTGGATAATTCTTCATCATGGCAACCGTTATTTCTTTCCTGTTGTTTTCAAACATTTCCTGTTATCAGCATTGAAACATCAACGTCATATCATTACCTGCATATTGTATGGAAACGAATGTACAAAAAAATAAAAAAAGGAGCACACTGCTTAATAAGACCATTTAAATGTATATTCTCCCTCTTAGTTTAGTTCAAGAAATTTTTTATAGAGAATAATATATAATCTCATGCTTGTGCAAAGTCATATCACTGGAGCAATAAAAAGAATTTCTCCCAGAAAGCAAAGACAGAATATTACTCGCTGAGCTTTACTGTGATACTGCTTTCGGTTATCAGTTGAAGGGATTATCTTCTCTCCGACAGCCTTTCTGACTGATGCAAACAGAAGTCTGATCAAGTTTGTTGAGTCCTCGTCATTAGTAGACCCAGTTCGAGGATTCTGGTCCAAGAGCATAGAGATGATACACTTCCAGTCCTGCAAGAAAAGCAGCATCATGGCAATAATATAAGAACTAGTAGTAGGTACACATACAACTATATAGTGAACGTGCAACAGTGATAAGTAATTCTCTTATACCAACCTTCATGGCCTTCATGTACTCCCAAACATCATCAATTACATAAACGCTTAGAATCGGATCTGTAGAGAACTCCCGTAATATTTGTAGCATTCTGAAGATATGGATCTCAGAGAAAGAACCATCATGACCTGAAAAAAAAGGATGTAATAATTCTGAATCAACTTCTCAGAAATACCTAGTGCCCAGGACTTGGCTCAAGGGAAATCCTGTAATACCAGATGGAGAACTGTTAAACTTCTGTGCGATCAAGTGGTCATACACTAGCTCTCCTATCGCACGTCTGATTTCTTGTGGTTGATCAATAAGCAAATCGTACAAAGGGCCTAGGTCATCATCAGGTATCAGCTGGTGCCTGCAGGACAAAAAGGCTCAAGTTTGTAACACACGGTATTCGAACATACTGTTTTAACTCAGGGGATTCCAACATATTTGTGGTGAAGCTTTGGTTGGGAAAAATGATCTTGAGGGTAAATACCTTAGCAGTTGCTTTACAAGCCCTATAGCACATACCGCTGCAGGCATATCAACATCATCAGCCATCTCGATCATTCGATTAGAGAATCTCTCTGTGAATAGACCAAGAGTGGGGACATTTTCATCCATCTCATAAAGTTTTCGCAATGCCAATAGAGAAGCTTTCCTCACTCCAGCAGCCTCCGGATAATTAAATAAACAGAGATGGTTAGTGGCTATTACGAACATATATTCAATATTCTTGAAAAGAGGATAAAGGAGCTTACTTTGTCATTAAGCGTCCATCCAAGATATTTTAAGTATAGATCTTGTAAGAACAGAGAAGGATAGGAAAAGATCCAAATGCCCAGAGACTGAATACATGACATCCGAATATCGGGATCAATATCTCGATATCTGTGTACGAACAACCTTCAAAATAAGATGTAATAATGATTTTGGTCAGCAACACTCCATGAAAAGGTTACTTTTTCTTTCTTTTTGTGTGGGTGTTATACTTAGCTAACAGTATAGACGTTATTCAATCTTACCCAGTAAAAATTTTTCGCATCATGTCCTCCAATGTAGTTATCTGTTCATGAGTAACAGACAACCTTTTGTTGAGGGACTCAACACGAGGTCCGTCAGCTCTTTTTTTGCTTTCAGCATTCAATTGTCTTTGAGTGGTTTCTCGCTGTGAACTAAGTGTGTTTGCTACAGAAATGAAAGATGTGACAAGCTGGAGGCCCATTAGCGTGGCAGTTTGGCGGTAAACTCTTGGTGGAGTACTGCAATAGAAATGAAAAACGACAAACATGAATAGAGTTCTATGCGGCATATAACCACATAAGTAATCTTTGAATTTTAAACACAAACCATGACAGTGCGATTATGTAGTCCATGCATTTATCAAACAAGACTTTATCAAACAATGGTCCATTCTGGCATTCAATAATCAAATTATTCCAGAATGAAACAAGATTTTCTTTGAAGTTCTTGAGTTCCTTCTTTCTGGAACTCTGATAATCTACAATTTCCCCCTACAGGCCAACCGCAGTCAACAGAATATTATGAAAAACTGTTATGAAACAAAATGCTAAAAAAATTATGAAAAGAGAGAAATCCTTTACTGCTCTAGCAAGATTAACAAGGGCAACAACAACATCATCCACATCAGTCTCATCAAGCAGCTCTTCTCTGATGGGGTATTTAGCACCACAAGCCTACAAAATCCATAAGCGGTTTTTTCATTTAAAAAAGGCTATTAAGACCAAGGTACGCAGGTAATGATTTGCTAAAATTTTTGTTCAAACAGCAACCAACGATGACCAGATTTAGCAATCCAACCATCGTAGTATGAATATTCAGACTTATAAGGCTAAAGGGAAAATAATTAGGCTAGAACTTGAGCACCTCAAACAGCATTGACAAGAGCTCAGCAGTAGCAAGTCTGGGAGAGTCTTCATATCGTTCAACCCAAAATTTGACGGCCTTAGGAATAAGATCCAAGTTCCCTTTGACGGCCTCTGATAAAAAATGAATAAAGATGATTCGCCTCTAGTCTAAACCAAGGAGATGAAACTATTGGAATTTTACTAGGCCCAGATCTCCAGAAAGGGGATTTAGCTTCAACCACGGAGACAGTGTTGATGATCCAGAATAGATGTATCGCTGATTGCAGCATGATCCTAAGCGTATAAAAAACTGAAGCAATTTAGGAATGGGTTTAAGTTTTACCTATCAGATTCTGTTGAGGAGGATGGGTGCGACTACGCTTGGGCTGAGGACGGGTTTCCTGGAAATCGTCAGGTGAGGCATCGAGCTCAATCTGGTTAGGGCTCTGATCACTGGCATCACTTATGCTCCGCTCCTGATTCTCTCCGCCGCCTCCGTCTGTCTTGACAGCCTCTTCACCCCCGCCGAGGTCATCATCCTGGTCTCGATCTCTACTCCTTTTCTACAGGTGTGAACCCAGCAGCACACGGGTCACCGAGAAATTCCCAGATAGGCGGAATCGAAAGCAGAAGTAAACAAGGAGAGGAGACTTACAAGGCCATGAGGAGTGTCTTCCATGGTGAACTTAGGGTCTCTAGGGTTTGCACGAAATGTGGAGAATAAGCTCTCCCGCCAGTAGCCTGCAAGCGATAATAAATAAAAATGAAAAGTTTTGCCAATTTCAGCGCTCCTTTTTCAGCGCTCTTTTCAGCCGGTTAAGTCACTTTCAGTTTATCTTATTTCACCCGGTTAAACATTTTCGGTTTTAAAACACTATGTAAAGGCCTATGGCCATTTCTAAGAAAACTCATCAACGATATTATGAAACTCCTTATTCTCCATTCTTTCTTCTCGCCTAGCATCCATCATCATCTTCATCACACATCCTCAGTGAGGCCTAGGATTCCTCACCCATCATGATCTAATTCTCATTCTTTGAATTGTGTCGATTTTTAATCTGAGATTATCACTCTTCAAACTCTCGGTGAGTTTCAAGAGCGGATATCCCAATTTCAAATCTTGTTACACATTAGCATTCCGGTTTTGTTAACCGTTGGAACCAACTTGATCGAATTCTCAATTTGATAGAAAAATAACCACCGTTGATTAAATATGAAACCGACATCTCGAAGCTCATATTGATTGTGAAATCAACTTGTACATGCTCTTCCTTCGTCATGGTGCCGTATATACATCTACCATGATTCAACCAAAATTTAGCGATTTGTTGAGTAGTAATGTTGGAAGGCGTTAGCGCCATCGCGATCAAACGGATGGAGGCACATTGTGATACGGGAAAAGAGTGAGACGTTGCCACGTGAACGGAGTACGGTGTGAATTAGAAGTTGAAGAAAAGCTGTTAGAGTTGTTACTATGTATGTCTTAACGATAAAGAAACAGAGTAGTAAACGTGGAAAATTAATCCAGACATCGAATACAAAAACTCGGGAGAACATTGTATGTAAAATACCATAATGAATTGCTATATTTAATAGTCAAGATTGTGATTGTATGCCAGACTAAAGCAAACGTCTTTCTAATAATACAAATTGACGAATGCAGTTATGCAGATGATCTTTATAGCAGATATTGTCAAATTAAAGACTTGAGTAATTATTACAAAAGGTCGAAAAGCACAAAGTAATGGTTGGCAACAAGATACAAACGACGACATTACATATAAAAATGTATTTTGAACGAGAGAAATGAGGTGCAATAACAAAACCTGTGGAGGAAGGCTGTCTGAAAGCTTAATCCGACTCTACAAATATCTGCGGTACAATAATTTCGATTCTAGTGAATTCCATGTCTTGATTTAACTAAAGCCTGGTTGATCTTAAAGAATGGGAGTTAGAACCAGTTTTCACACTGACCTCCATCTCTTGGATAAGTTCGTAGGTTTTCTTCTCTCTTGTGTCCAAGGCTGTGATCCCAGTGATTTTCTGGACTCCGAGCTCGGTGGCCATAAGATTCTGCAAATATATATTAGGGTCAAGGTTCCAAGGACGGTGAAGGGCCTTTTAAACATTTTGGAGGTGGACAGATTGTCATACCAATTGGAAATCATTGGAGCCAAATGCCTCAATCCTAGGTAACATCTGTCAAGATTTTAAAATTTCAATGGTGTGAATTCCTCGTATCATAAAAACTGGTTTAATAGTGAAGCAGCTTCGACTAGTCATTGTAACGTTTGGTGCCACACGCATTGCATAGCCAAAACTTATTTCACTATTTCACCACCTATGTAAGCTTTGTAATAACCTTATACGACAGAAGATTCACATAGGAAAGGAAAAAAAGGTTCAAATAAGTTACCAGAGTCTGGGGACCAGTCACACCGACTGCTTTTTCCAATTGTGATTCATCTTGTGACATTGAGACCTCGAAGGGTCCCAATTGCCTATCAGTTTGGTTTGTGAGATTCAAGTATGCCTAAGGAAAACATTATAGGGTCAGTTTGGAACTAATGTAAATTCAACTAAATCTTTGGGTATTCTAATCACCAATGTAAATTCAACTAAATTTGTGTATTCCAGTCACCAATTGTAAATTCAATTAAATCTTTGGGTATTCCAATCATTAGAGAATAAACAGTTGTATTACCAGAAAGGGTCTATATAAGTGTATATCAGCTGGAACATCGACAACTCTGATATTAATCTCTTTACGGCTAACTGGCTGAAGAGGAAACAAAAAAGAGGAGGTTACTATGAAGGAAGTTGGTTAGATGATGGGAGAAGACAGCTGAATATCCCATGTGAAGAACAGAACTACAACAAAAAAGGACATACAGAATTTATCTTAGGCAAGTGTTTGTCAGATATGTAATGCAAGAGTGAGTTTAATACTGCTAAATATAGATATTAGTGCAACTCAAATTTTCCTAGTTGTTCTAAGACTAACTCAAAGATACCGATACGCTGCGTAAGCTTCTGCAGGTTGTCTATTTACCTGGACTATTAGTTATACATGCATTTGCGTCAGGAAAAATGGTCGCAATATCTCAAAGCCCTAAGGAAACCAAATACACTCAGACTAAGGACATCAAGCGAACAGCAAACACAATCAACAAATGAGCAAAAAATTCAAGTCATGTTTTCACAGAGTAAAAATCATATTCTTACAGCGCCGAGAATTTGTTGTGTTTGTAAGCGACCAGGTTCACCCAGATTTGTGCGCCACGTTATTTGAAATTTACCCAGTATATTACTTCCCTGGAATTTTATCTGCCCAGAGACATCTGCAGAAGGGTTTAACTTATAGAGATAATTGTGGATACCCCCACCAGATCGGATTATAACTGGAGCTCTAGATATCAGTTCACCGAGATCACTATTACACAGAAAGATAGATCAGCACAGCCAGTCAGAGTAAGTAACCATGATGCACATAACGATTCTGGGAAAATCTGACATACCTGGTTGGAGGATCTTCTGCTGAATGGTGATCTTCATTTTGTAATCTTACAGCACTCCATTGCTTAGCAGGTTCAAAATCAACTTGGTCCATAAAGAGGTTTGCTTTTGTATGGTTCTCAATGCAAGCCTCTAAAAATGTAGTCTCCTGATGTAAAAAGATACAATGATTTCCAAAATATCAAAGCTCGTATTTTTATTTAACAGAAGATGCAGTCAAATAAATACAGGTTCAATTACACAGACATGAAATAAGGTCGAAAACAGTGAATCAACCAACTCTCCTGTTCAGTCTTTCAAAAAACCTTTACCACTTTTTCAAGATATCATGGACTTTGATTATATGATTTCGGAGGACTAGTACGCAATGATATTTTTTACAGAGTTTCATTGACGACTAATGACTCATCAAAATAGATTCGCTTATAATGACATAGGATTATAATAACCATATGCATCATGATGATATTTACAAACAGCCCCACTATGATACATGTAAGACACCATATTAGAAACTACAAGAAAAAACTAAAGCTTCTGCAGAACCACTCACGGAATGAACATTCTCGAACCTACCTTTACAACCCTAACCTGCATATCAGAAGGCACAACAATTAGAAAAGACTGATGAGCGAACTCAAGCAAGCGACAAACAAAATGCTTATATGTATGTGACCTTGGTCCTCACTGAGAGTGGGTTTGCAACGACGAACTTGAAAAACTGGGGAAGGTATTTACGCTCGCCATCAGCATCATTATACAATGCAGAGCAAACCAATCTAACGGGCCATGGAGCAATGTTAATGACAAGAAAAACCAAGAGCTACACATGAAAATGAAAATCACAGTAAACTCACGTGTGAGCTCCAAGCTCTTTCACATCATGTTCCACTATGAAGTCATACCGTCCTCCTGTCCGTATCGATTCAACAGGTGACTTGGATGTGTCCAGAAGTAGAATCCTCTGCCTCTCTGTCTGAATTTCTGCCTACAGTAAGATATGTGAGATATATGACTTGGCATCAGTTTGGTTTTGACGTTGCAATTCGAGGTCTAAGAAATAGCAGCTGAAATACATGTACGCTAAAATCCTTAGAAAAATACAACAAAAGTTGAAGTTAGCCGGTGAAATAAGTGCCAAAGCAAAAAAAAAACGAAAGATAAACATGAGCTATAAAACAGAAATAGACAAGCACGGCGAATGTGTTTGAAATGATATTAAACCTCGCATCAGTTACTAGCACAGATTTCAGATTACAACTAAGTAAAACAAAAGCAAATTGCAGGTGAAGAACCTTAATGGTGACATCCCGCACTTCAAAACTGGAACTATTGTTGACGCTAATATAGCTACAGAATGTTTCTCCGAGATAGATCGCTCTGCACAACACAAATCCGAATCAAAATATCGGCTATAATCGAGGAAACATAAGCCGCAGGAGAAATGAGAGAGAGAGAGAGAGAGAGAGAGAGAGAGAGAGAGAACCCGAAAGACTGAGGAAGAAGGAGAAGACCAGAGAGACCGATGGGATCGGTAGGATGGTTAAGGAGGAATCTGTTGCGGTAACTGGGATCGGAGTCCAAAGCATCGGCAGAAGACACGTGACGGTGGAACAAGGAGGCGGATGTGGGATCATCTGAGAAATCCTCTCCGACGAGGAGATCGAAAGGGTCAATACGGAGGGGAGGATCGACGTGGGAGGACGGTTTGCACAATCGCATCACCCTGAAGGCCAGGGAGTGTGGTCCCTGCGTCGCGCTCATTTTTTTCGCTCTTTTCTATGTTTTTTTTCCTGACCCAAAGGGACATTGATAAGCTAATGGGACGGTCTTTATTCTATATTGGGCCTTCTATCTTAAGCCCATGACTCCATGAGAGTGCGTAACAACCCCAAAACAATATAATGAAAATCTTTTTGGATAAATTGCCAAAATATTCATAATTTGAGTCCAGTAATACTAACTTCATTAAACTATATTTTACAAAATACATTTTGTTATTATTAGATATTTTTTGTTTTTATTAAAATAATTATATATTTATTTTCATTATCCATCAAACTAATATTTCAACTTAATATCCTTTATTTTTTCTTTAAATTTTTTCTCATTTCTTCTATTATACTATGTTGTAAAGTTTGTAATTTTGCAAACAATCATCACTTTTGGCAAAAACAACATTTGGAAGTAAATTTTGGTTATCCTTGATATTAGAAAAATCAAGATCTAAACTAATTTTTTCGTTTTTAATTATAACCTTTTTGTTACACATCGGAAAAAATTTTTCAGGTAATGGTGGGTCTACGTTCAACCACTATAGCATAGAGTAAAATGCATTGGAGTAGAGTTTGATATTTTATAATATCGTGCATTTTAGACTTGGTTGTTAGCATTCGATTCTAATCAAGGTGATGTAAGCTTAAACTTTTTTTTTGTTTAGCGGGTGGTAGTTCCAAGAGTTGAACCTATATCTGATGCAAGTAACGTCCTGAAAGAGGTAAAAATAAGTCACATGATTGTCACTCTAGCTACCGAATTCATACAATCAAATCTTTGATTCTTGCGGACCAGGAAACCATAACAACGCTAAATGTGGCACTCGTTTCAATTCAAATGCCTTCAGGGATGAGATTCACGGGACTCTCCTCTTTTGTTTTGTTACTTACTTGTTTTATTTATTCAGAGTACCAAAACATACAAACACTCCGACACAAATCAAAACCCGACAAAATCCAAATTTCATGTGATGTCCACAACAAAACCTACCAATCTTGTCTTTTACCTCTTCTATATACAGCTGTATACCTTTTCTTCTTCAGTTTTTCAACCATGACTGTCTCTCTCGTCACTGCTTTCACGGTTCTGTCACTCTGTTTTCACACTTCAGCATATGAGTTCCTGCAATTTCAGGTCTCCACCATATCCGTTGCACCTTCCAGCTTCTCAGCTTCTCCCCGGGCTATGTCTCCAGATATCTCTCCTCTGTTCCCTACTCCAGGTTTCAGCCAAGTGTCTCCCTCTCCGTCAGAATCATCTGTCGTGCCGACAATCCCATCAAGCCTTAGTCCACCAAACCCAGACGCTGTTTCTCCTGAGCCTCTTCTTGAATTTTCTCCAGTTGGGTCTCCTCTTCCTGCTTCTTCCTCTGTTTTTCTCGTCTCCCCACAACGCTCCCCTCTCCATCTTGTCTCCCTCATGTTGCTATTAGCTTTCTGAAGATTCTAGTAATCATACGGAATCATAGAGCTTGACATCTTCTGCAAAAAAAAAAAAGATTCACATCAGAATGTATTCTTCTTCCGAGATTCACATCACAATGTATACATTCTTCTTCCGAGATTCACATCACAAAGTATTATTCTTCTGTTTTTTTTTGTTTGAATTGAATATTTTCATTGTTCGTGTGACAAATTGCTCATAAAGCGCTCTGAAATTTGGCTAACGTTGTACTTGGTAACTGTTAAGTGATGGGTTTGCTGCCTTAAAAGTCAACATGATTGAGCCAATTATGTATCCCGCATATGTCGCACTGTTAGAAACAGAGTTTTCTTGTAAGATATCAAAATTAACATAGTTTAAGCAGTGGTGATTACGAAACGAGACATGTTTAATCATACTCAAGAATGAAATCAGACACAGAAACTAGCTCATGACATGAGGTAGATGAGCCCAGAGTTTTCTGTTGGACTAAGCGATCTTCTTCTTGCAATGTAGAGAACAAGTTCCCGATGAAGTAGTTAAATTTATAAAACGCAGCGTTTCCGAGCATAATGACCACCTCTCTCTCTAGTTCTCCTCGCCCTTGTCTCTTTCTCTCTCTCTTTCTCTCTTTCTCTCTTTCTCTCTTTCTCTCTTTCTCTCTTTCTCTCTCTTTCTCACTTTCTCTCCCTTTCTCTCTCTTTCTCTCTCTTTCTCTCTCTCTCTCTCTCTCTCTCTCTCTCTCTTTCTCTCTCTTTCTCTCTCTTTCTCTCTCTTTCTCTCTCTTTCTCTCTCTTTCTCTCTCTCTCTCTCTCTCTCTCTCTCTTCTCTCTCTTTCTCTCTCTTCTCTCTCTTCTCTCTCTTTCTCTCTCTCTCTCTCTCTTCTCTCTCTCTTCTCTCTCTCTCTCTCTCTCTCTCTCTCTCTCTCTCTCTCTCTCTCTTCTCTCTCTTTCTCTCTCTTCCTCTCTCTTCCTCTCTCTTCCTCTCTCTTCCTCTCTCTTCCTCTCTCTTCCTCTCTCTTCCTCTCTCTTCCTCTCTCTTCCTCTCTCTTCCTCTCTCTCTTGCATACTTAGGATTAAGGCCCATTTAATATCTTCAGTTCAGCCCATACCTAAAGGTTTCCAGCGGCCCAGTAATTTTTTATTGCGATCTTTTATTTCTGACTGACAGACCTTCCTTTTATGTCTTTTGGCTGATATAATTGTAACAGATTTTGGATTGACCAAATCTATTCACTTATTCAAAAAGAACATTATCTTTATTTTATTTTGTTTAATAAAGTAAAACGTTAATGCCTTTTGGCCTTTGCACCTTCAAAACGGCGAATACAAAACTTACTACTTATTTGTTTGGACAAACTACTTTTTTTATTGCGTAAAGAAGGGAAAATGGGAAAATCCGTCGAAAGAAACTTTTGTATATGATTCTACTTCAATATTTCAAGATAACTAGGCGAAAGGAAAAAAAATGTACGTAAGTCATTACTTTATTCTGGGATATTAATTTCAGTTAATTAAAGGTATAATACTTTATTTTCCTTTCCGTGATTCACTCATGTGCCATTTTATTTCTGTAATGAAAGATATTGTCAATTAGATTAAAATAAGATAACGCGGTAGAATAGCAAAAGTACACATGTCAATATATAACACATCAACGTATTTATTTGTTACGAATTTTGTTAAAAATTAGAGTTAAGTTATCACCATGATAAAAGAAAATAAGAGAGAGGGGAAAGCGTTTGGATAACATTTATACAATTACACTCTCTCGTCAATGTCCAAACCATAAATCTATTTCCTCTGACTGCTTCTGTTCTTGTAAAAGGCATTATTTTCTAGTGTTGTCTATATTGATGCCCGAATCTGGGACCTGGCTACTACTCACTAGCTCGATCCGGATTCTATTGGCGCTCAATCTCGTGTGCACTGTGCAATATCCGTTATTTTCTTCTGTGTGAAAGACATTGATGCGAAGCTGGGATAAGTTGTAAATGGATGAGTTTTTTCTCTCTATAGCCGCTGGAGACTTTTAGGTATCGATCGTTTACTTTCGGATCATTTTCTAATCGAGTCTTGCGTTATCGAACCTTGTGCCTACTGCGTTAGTTTTCTTGATATGAATGTAAGCAGAGGAGCTTGTGTTTAATTCGTTGAGCCTAGGGGTGGAACACATCTTTCGGCTAGCTGTCTCGAAACATTCGAGGAGATCTCGTTCATTCAGAATGTGGGTTTATTAGGGTTCTTGTCAACTCAAGAACTTTGAATTGAATGGGATACCAGGATATAGAGACACTGCTTTAACGCTGTTAATAGGTAATATAATTCAGATCCATGTCGTTCAAGAGTCTGATTCAGGAAATGAGAGAAGAGCTGGGGAGTATATCTAGAAAGGGATTCGATGTGAGATTCGGGTATGGGAGATCGAGGTCTCAACGCGTCGTTCAGGATACATATGTTCCTGTCGGTACTTTCAAGCAGAGCTGCTGGTCTAATATGCCTCCAGAGCTTCTGAGGGATGTTCTAATGAGGATAGAGGAATCCGAAGAGAGTTGGCCGTCTAGGAAGAATGTTGTCTCTTGCGCAGGTGTTTGCAGGAACTGGCGAGAAATCGTGAAGGAGATTGTCAAAGTTCCTGAAGTTTCTAGCAAATTGACTTTTCCAATCTCCCTGAAACAGGTTGAATATACCAATACCATAATATCCTCTGTTTAGTTTGTTATAACTGAGGTGGGTGCTTCTACAGGCTAATGTTTACTGATCCTTTTCTGATATTCTTTTAGCCTGGTCCAAGGGGATCACTTGTTCAATGCTATATTATGAGAAATCGCAGCAATCAAACTTACTATCTGTACCTCGGGTTAAACCAAGGTGAAAAAGTAAAACAGATGCCATTTCTTTTCTCTTCGCGTATCGACACTTCGACAGTGTTTGTGACTAACAGTAAACATTTTGCTTTTTCTGGTTCAGCAGCGTTCTCAAATGATGATGGAAAGTTCCTTCTTACTGCCAAGAGATTTCGGAGGCCAACTTGCACTGACTACATGATACAAGCCTTGATTCAAGGATGTATGCGCGTGGGCTGTTTGTAGAAGATTAGGTGAGAAACTCAACCTTAGGCTTCTGGATAGGGGTTTTCTGGTTGGTAAACGATGGAAGGGTGAAGTGAACCACACGAGGGGTGATGAACCTCGTGATAAATCACAAACTTAGAGCTAGGAGGGCTGGTCTCAACTAGGTTCTAAGCGCACAAGTCTCTTGAGAGAATACTTGTTGAAAGAAAATTCGATCTTTATTAATTATCAAAAGGTTGTCGAACTACAATGCTGGAAGGAGCCTTATTAATATGCTCGACAGCTTGACCTTCTAGGGTCGACACAAATAAACTTGTCCCCGAAAAAACCTATGCACGCGAAAGCAAATCAACGTCTCGCGGTTAATATCTTTTCTTTGCCACTAAAGCCCAAGTCTCTGATGTTCCTTGTGTTGTTGAGAAGCCTTTGGACTCTAATTTGCTCTTCTGGCCCATTGTCCTTAGCTGCTCTTCCTCTAGAAGCTTGTCGACCCATAAGCTGAATTTGTGGAAGAGTGCTCTTGATCTGCTTCTTGTCATTGCTCCTGGAGGTACCACTGGTGTAGATACTTCCTCTAAGTGCATGTCCTGGAGCTGGTAGCTCATTTGGTCCGAGTCCTCTTGTGTAGAAGTGGAAGTGTGCGTGTACTCTGGATGGCTGTACCGGCTGGATTGTGCGATACTGGCCGGAATGACTTCAGGACCGCCAAGTTGATCCCGGAGTCGGCGGTGTCATCAGGGGGACCGGCGGTGTCATTCACGTCCCCACCAAGTGTGCCGGAAGCTTGGGCCTCTCCGCCGGCGATGTTGACCGGTCTGGTCCTATAGGTCGAGGGTCCGGCGGTACTGTCCGGTCCGGCAGGCGCGCCAGATGGTCCTGCTGTCTCGGGCAAGCTTCCTGGTCGGCCAGTCTGATCTCCTGGCTGGATGTACGACCTGATGTCCTCATCACTACATCATCTCGTTAAACTGCGATGGTGTCTCAAGAGGAAGCAGTACGTATATCGGAAAGCTAAGGTACTTAGCTACAGAATGAGTTCATGGTTTAACTGCCTCATTTTTTTTTATAATTGACCGTAACTCTTGTCTTATCTGATTTTCTTTCAGATCTAATTTTCTGGGGACCAAGTTCACTGTCTATGATGCTCAGCCGACTAATCCTGGAGCTCAGCTTACCAGAACCCGTTCAAGCAGACTTCTTAGTTTGAAACAAGTGAGCCCGAGAATTCCATCTGGCAACTATCTTGTAGCACATATCTCATATGAGCTTAACGTCTTGGGTTCCAGGTGATTTTTATCTCCTTGCTCACAGATACTCTGAGAGAGAGAAAAAAATGGTTGCTTTTATAGCTTTTGCTAATTGTGCACATTGTTGTGTCAAACCAGAGGACCGAGGAGGATGAAGTGTGTCATGGATGCCATCCCTGCATCAGCAGTAGAACCTGGGGGAACAGCTCCAACTCAGACGAAACTTATCCGCAGCAATTTGGATAATTTCCCATCATTCTCTTTCTTCAGGTCGAAATCTTTTCGTGCAGAGAGCCTCCCATCTGGTCCACCCACTGCTGCTCAAAAGGAAGGGCCGCTTGTACTGAAGAACAAAGCACCCAGATGGCACGAACAGCTCCAATGCTGGTGCCTCAACTTCAATGGGAGAGTCACTGTTGCTTCCGTGAAAAACTTTCAGCTCGTAGCTGCCCCTGAGAATGGACACGCTGGACCTGAGCACGAAAGCGTGATTCTTCAGTTTGGGAAAGTCGGCAAAGATGTGTTCACAATGGATTATCAGTACCCTATCTCTGCCTTCCAGGCCTTCACCATTTGCCTTAGCAGTTTCGACACCAAAATAGCATGTGAATGATTACAAAAGCTCGTGTGACTCCAAGTTTATTTAGCTGTATCATGTTGAAAGATAAGATTGCTTTGCCCTTCGTCCAAGATGTGTGTGTGTGTACATAGTTTCAAAAAGTCTTGGCAAGTCCATACAAAGAGAGTCACAATGGAAGACAGTAGATTGTGTTTGTTGCTAGTATTTTGTAGTTCCAGATTATGATTTCATTTCTCTGATAATTAATTTGATCGTTATTTTTTCGGGTAATTTTGAGAAAGTAGATCCAGACCAAGCGGATACATAGATAACAGTGTTCGGACATTTTAAACAAGAATGTGCAAAAATCGTTTAGAGAATGCTTATTATTATTTTTATTCTGGTGACCGGAATAGCCACGTGTGATCAATAGTAGCGGTATGCCGTTGAAGCAATCTCGTAGCTGCAAGATTATATACCTCTTTAACAAAAATCATAACAAAATGTGAAACCAAAAACATATCATGTCTGAAAATGCCCAAAAGAAACTACAAATGGGTGGCAAGAGAGCCATGGATTGGTCCTCCAGGTCCCATGACAGTTCTGCAGCTACTCTTCCTCTCGTCTTCACCAACTTCCAAAAAACCTGAAATCAAAATCAAACCTTTAAAGGACAGAAAAACTCCCAAGTCATATTTTTACATTGGCCAGAAAGAAACCGAATAGAAAAGGAAAACAAAAACAAGAGTATACTATGTTACAATATGTGCGCGTTACTTAAATGTAATAGGCAAATCATTGTTTGTTTTATTTAATAGGAAAAACTTGATAATGTGGTATTTGATTTTCCTAGTTAATTTTTAATATCTTTCTCTCTAATATTCTTAATATACAGTGATGATTGGTTTTTTTCTTGTGGAAAAAAGGTAAGAGAAGTTAGACAGCAAAAAACATAGTCATGATCAGTACATGCAGAGAACGTTCTTTTTACTTTGAGAATCACATAAATAGAGAATCCAGAAAAACATTATTTGTGATAAGTCAAGCTTGTGCGTTGTTGACTTGTTGCTGCGTTTACGGAGAGATATCCTTGAAAAGAGGTTGTTGCGTCTGTGAAAGCACAGAGCAATAACGTATGGAAAGAAAAAGATATCCATAATTAAAGGAGTGTCAAAGTTTTTACTTGTTAGCTTTAGTTCATAATTAAGATAGATGTGTTAAAATTCGTGTAGAACTAGGAGTTTCCATTTATATCTTGTGTTTATCTTTTTAAAGTTATGTAATAAACTCTCTTTACTGTTGATGATAAATGGTTGGTTTGAAAGAAACAATGCATACCTCGCTAAACTGTGCGTCTTTTTCATTAAAGTTTTTTTCTTTTATGATTATCGATGACCTTTTGATCAAGGCCGGGACGAGAGAGAGTAAGGGTGAATTAAGGGATTAGACTTCTTTTGTGGAACCAGCGAGCTTGCCTCCGACGAAGACATCTGTGGTCGTGTGGAGCCCCCGAGACGACGGAGAAGAGACTGCTCGATGATGTCGGTGGAAACCCTAAGGTCACGGGAATCACTGAACGGCGTAGCAGAGACAACATGAGGTCTTCGTGAAGATCAACATGGTCCTTGGAAAACTGAACACCTTACGGCTAAGCTTTTGATATTTACTTTGATATAAATATGTAAATCTACTTGCCTATTTATAGAAAGGGGGTGAGAGTTATTACTTTTTGGACTGGTCTCTTTTTTCTTTCTTCTTCTTAAAAAAGTAATTATAACGGAGAAAAAGATGGCTTTAATGGAGTATTAATTCTTCTGCTTATTATTACCTACATTCTGTTCGACATTATTATGACTCTGATTAATTTTCTTTATTTTTACTGTAATGATGTAGTTGTACAGTTTTTCACCAAAACGATTCTGAATACTGTGTAACTAAAAATTGTTCATAATTCAAGGTTTTTTTGTTCTTAGTACAACTTCTCACCTACATGTGTGATTCTTTTATAAATCGTGAAATTTCAACCAAAAAAAGAGAGAAGAGTTTAATCTTTAATCGCTAGATTCTTTAATTGGCGCTTATTCTTGAGGTATATACTTATATATGCAAAAATATCAAAATCAAATCTATTCATTCTCGTTCTTGTTTGTTCTTGTTTCAATCGTACTGACTGGTCATATGTATAGATAATAGTTTACAATAAGATTTTTTTAATTTTTATTTTAAATGTAATAGTGATTATTATTTTTTTTAAATAGTATAAATTTAATATTAAAATAATAATAAAAAAATTTATAATAAAAATAATTTAATTTTAAATTAGAAAAATGAACCTAAATATTATATTTTAGTTTTATTTATGTAAATAATTATTTTTAAATAATAATTTATGTTATTTTAAAATTTATATTTTTAATATGTTAAATTTAGAAGATAAATTTATAAATAATATTTTAAAATATTGCTCATATATATATATATATATATATAAAAGTAAGATTTTTAACTTTCTTTTTTAAATTCACAAGTAATTTGGGAAGTTTGCTATTGAGCTGCCGGTTTCAACAACTACAAGTAGAGATCTTAGCTCTTTCCTACGTACATCCTTCCACAATCATAAACATGATGTCTTCCTAGGCTTCACTTGATTTGTTGCGTGCCTCTAGCTAGGTACATTTTCTTCTTCTTGCTGTTTGGTGAAGAACCATCGAACTTCTCTAAACTCATGGGCGGGTCATTCTTGATATTTCCTCGATCTTCTTTTCTTCTCTCGAACCCCTATCAGTTTTGAGCTTAAGAAGCGTGTGATCTAAAAAACTTTGTTCGAGACATCAATTAAAGCAGTGATTCCCCTTTGACACATCTTTTTTCCTGGAAAACTTTAATGAGAAAAACAAGAGAATTCTTTGGACCATATACCTTCCAGCTGCCCAGAGTAGCACCCTCTTGCCAATAAACGTGGCCATCCTATATTCTCCGGCTAAGAATTTGACAATATCAATAATGGGAAATTCACTGCGTATCTGTTAATCACACTGTTTGCTAATCCATTTGCATTATATTATCTCTACACCGAGTAAAAGCTCAGTCGATGAATAATGAATATAGGGTTGGGAGAGAGTCTATCTCTCTCTGTCTATTTCTTTATCAACATGTAGTATTTTAAATGTCCACAAATTTTTATCACAAACTCAAAATTGTATTGAGGAGAAAATCCAAAACCCTGGATTATTGTTACGTGTTTGGACAAGGACAATGGGTGATGTTGGGTCAGAAATGGGCCAGTAATATAAGTTTGCGCTCCTTAAAGTTATTGATAACCATTCGAATTTACAAAACCCACTGTTCAAATTTTAGGTCAAAGATGGAAGAAGCGTCGGAGATGGAAGTGGAACTTTCAGATTCTTCTTCAGCTCAAATCGGAATCCCTGGGAAGAAATTTGGCCTCAAGAACTCTATTCAGACCAATTTCGGCTCTGATTACGTCTTCCAGATTGCCCCAAAGTAAGGATTCGCTTCTCTGATTATTATCGACAACCAATCGTATTAGGTTTCTGAGAGAGAACCCAGCAGCTCTGTTTTTGTGACAGAATCGATTGGACAGCAATTGGTGTTTCATTATCAACCAACACCGTCAAGCTTTACTCGCCGCTTACTGGTCAATACTACGGCGAATGTAAGGGTCACTCCGATACCGTAAATCAGATTGCGTTTTCCGCGGACTCCGCGGTTTCTCCTCACGTTCTGCACTCTTGTTCCTCCGATGGGACCATTAGATCCTGGGACACGCGAAGTTTCCAGCAGGTGGATTATTTTCCTTATAACGCTCATGTGATTTGATTTAACTAACTGGATTGCTTATTGGTCATGGGTGTTTCAGGTTTCATTTATTGATGCTGGGAATGATCAGGAAATTTTCAGCTTCTCCTATGGAGGTGCTGGAGATAATCTTCTGGCTGGTGGATGCAAAGAGCAGGTCAGGCTTTGAGAATAGGTCAAGTTCTGATTACCCTCTATGTTCCCGCTTGTCACAATCTCAAGTGGTGGTGTAGGTTCTTCTGTGGGACTGGAGAAACTCAAAGCAAGTTGCTTGTTTAGAGGAATCCCACATGGACGACGTCACTCAGGTGTGTTTCTCTTTGGTGTTTCTGCTCAACTTGAATAGAAATGATGTCTTTTTGTTTCTCTTGACTCAAACTAGTTTTTCGTTAATAAGACTCAACTTCTTTGCGTTGATGTTCTTAATCACAGGTGCACTTTGTTCCTAATAACTCCAACAAGCTTCTTTCAGCTTCCGTGGATGGATTGATTTGCCTATTTAACACTGAAGGTGATATCAATGACGATGATCATCTGGAATCTGTAAGGTTTAGAGTTAAAGTATCAGCCTTTTTTCCCTGCGTCGAGTATAGATGGGGTGATAAACCCTTTTTTCCTGGATTGTGCTTTAGGTGATCAACGTCGGAACTTCAATTGGAAAAATAGGTTTCCTTGGAGATAGCAATAAAAAGCTCTGGTGTCTCACTCACATAGAAACTCTAAGGTACTCTTTGGCGCACTCCTACCCAATCCATCACTTGCAGCATCTCTAATTTGTTTACTCCTTTCCAGTATTTGGAATTGGCAAGATGGAGGCTGTGAAATCAACCTAGACAAAGCTCGGGAACTCGCGTCTGATAGTTGGAGTCAAGATAATGTAAAAATCTCCCTTTTTCACTTCTAAATGAAATGTTAACACTAACAAGAAACTCAAAAGGTTACTAAAGACTTAAAACCTTCTCATTGCTCTTTTGCAGGTTGATTATTTTGTTGATTGCCATTGTCCAGGAGGCGAAGACTTATGGGTGATCGGTGGAACCTGCACAGGTACCATTGGTTATTTTCCGGTGAACTATAAATGGCCTGGATCAATCGGTTCTGCTGAAGCTATTCTTGGTGGAGGTCACATAGATGTAGTAAGGAGCGTTGTGCAGATGCCAAGTGAGTATGGAGGAGCTGCAGGGTTATTCGGATGGACTGGCGGTGAAGATGGGCGGCTATGTTGCTGGAAGTCCGATGAGAATTCTACTGATATAAGCCGGTCTTGGACTTCAAGCGAATTGGTCGTTAAGCCGCCAAGAAACCGCAAGAAAAACAGACACTCTCCTTACTAAGAATCAAGCACTGGTCTCTGCGTTTCTTGTCGTTGAGGACAAATCCTGTATGCCCATTTATCTCTATATTACAAGGCATGAAATATTGAAGAAAGGTTGCATCTTGAAATGACAATTGCAGAATGGGGAAAAGGAAAGAAAAAAACAGAGCACAATGTAATAATGCTCGAAAGAAAAAACCTTTGGCTTCCCAATTATGTTCGAAAATATCAAAGATCTTCCCAATATGATAATGCGAAAAAAGAGATCTTCCCAATATAATGACGCGAAAAAAGAGTTCTTCTCAATATAATGATGCGAAAAAAGAGTTCTTCCCAATAGGAAGGAATATTATTTAGCATCATCATATTCATCTTTATATAATAATATCACAAAAAAAAAGAAGAAGAGAAAACACTCGTGATAAACCGAAGCTTAACACACTACAATATCGACCGCTTAACAAGGATCTCACTTGATTGCAAGTTTACATTGACAGCGGCTACAAAAGCAGCCCAAGCCAAACACGGCTTTACAAGATTACCAGCGACCGGTGTTATCTCTCTGAAGGCCTTGTAACATCTGAGCATGGCGGCGGCTTGACCCAGCCTCACCGCGAGCCCGGTTAATCCCAACCCGAACCAGAACGTAACCGGATCCCACACCAAACAGAGCATAAACTGAGCCAAGTAATACAAAGCATTGGGCTTTTAGTGGAACCCACCATCGACCCATACCAGCCACGAAGCCAAACCCATCAGATCGCTCGAGGCGAGCCACGTGGCATTCAGGAACCATTGAGGTGGGACCCATGACGCTCGTTTCACGTAGCCTTCGTCTGCCCATGGAATACGTCACGAAGAGCGCTAAGAGCATCTAGGGAGGGCACATCTTATATGTGTTTTATGTAAGTATTCGTCAATCGTTAGCAATTTGCAAGATTTCCGGATAAACACAGCCACATGAAATGTTTAATCTTTTTTTTTGTTTCACAAGCATGACGAGAATCCGCCGTTCAATTACCTGAGTTGACGGGTGTGGGGTTAGCAACTAACGAGAGTAATTTGGAAGTCTTGGCGATTCGATATTGATGACTGGTGAAAGCATAAACACTAATGCGATTCATCGAGGGCTTCTCGAAGACGTCAGCTTGGGAAGGATATGAATCGATCGAACCTGATAGAAAACCCTAATCGATCGCTATGCTGAAGCAATCTTGGTCGCACTAATTACTCGGAACTCTATCATTTTCTTAGAAAAGAAAAATAAAAACAAAATAGATCACCAACTTAGCTAATATAATCGGGCACAAATCAACAAAACAAATCGATTGTTTTAATCTAAAACACATCGATTATTTTAATCTGAAACAAATCTACCACCACCCCTAGAAAAAAAAGTTCATTTCACGTACGTGTGATCCCAACGTTTTGTGATACCGCCACGAAACGCGCACTGTAAAACGCTAATCCTTTCTTGGAGAATTGTGTCTTTTAGACCCTCATTCACTTGCTCTTCCGAATCCATTATCAATTCCAAGTGGTCCAGAAACTTCAACTTGCTCTGCAGTTTCTTCAGCTGAATATAAAACCGTCCAGGTTAAGACACTAACAGAGTGCAAGACACACAAACGTTTTAATGTCACAACCAACCTGCTTGTCTATTACAATCGCAGCTAACTGTTCCATTTCTCTTTCCTCTTGATCAGCCAAAACTTTTGCCTGAGCAGCCGCAGCTCCTAGAGCTGTTGCCACAGAAGCTCTTACCCTCAAACCTACAGGCAGCTCCTGAGCACCGTCTGCAATTATATATATATTAAGGATTACTTCCTTCAGCTTCTATTCCAAACCCAGGAACGCAAACATAACAGAAGTTACCTTTGTCTTCTTGCTGTTCCTTCATATCTCTATCTTTGTCTCCATCGGCTCTGTGAAAATTCGGTAACATCAGTGTTTTTGGATTAGACTTGACAACGTCATGAGAAGAGTAAGCCATAAGCATCTTAAGGAGTTCAAGAATCAAACCGGTCAAATTCGTAAACTGTGTAATCACAGGTTTCAAAAATCTCTTTTGGACATGAGGCCTCATCACAAAGAGCTGCAATTGCAGCTTTTGCAGCAGCAGATGTGATAGATGGACCAACCTTGCTTGCCATTGCTGCAACCTGAATGTAAAGATGTTATCTCTTGAAAACCCTTTTCCACTAGAGTCGTAATGGTACTCTTTGAGCTACGGTCAAAGGAATCTGAATATAATACTCATATGGAAGATAATGAACACAAAGCACATTGTTTAACCAATATTTCACCTGTTTTATAAGTGAAAAGTCACCGTCTGATATTAGCGCAACACATTTCCGTGTTGCTGGAGGCTCATCTTCATTCACACGATATTCCTTTTCTTCCCCGGCCTCTGTTCCCTCGTGTTCTTGACAGTCAGTTTTCATCTCTTCTGTAGGACAGGATGGAGATGAACAATATCCTCTGTTTTCACCCTCAATAGGGGTAGAGGAATCGAGATTTCCAGAGGCCGAACCCATCAGAAGCTCTCCAAATGGGAGCTCAATGAGCTTTGAAATGCACTCCAGTCTACTTTTTGTAGAAACATTTTGTGCAATGAGTTCCCAATCATCTCCATGTTTCAGAACAGATTCAAGCAATAGGAGTAACTCTTCCTCGGTCCACACAGCTGCAGCTGACTTCTCAATCAACTTAAAATCATCTGCGGAATTGTTTTCGCCATAGGTTTCATTCTTGAAACACTTTTCGCATATGTTGACAATTCTCTGCACAACATATTATGTCAAAGTTACAAACACACAAAAAAAACAGACCACAGAGGATGAAACATGCTAATCCATAACAAACAAACAAAAAAAGTACCTTGTTATGCTCATAGAAAGCAGAATCACAACGTTCTCCACAATGCCCACAAACCAATCCACCATCCGGCTTCTTCACATCGAAGAAAATATCTGAATAAGAGGTCAGCGGCGGCAATGTGGTGCCGGTTTCAGCTCTATCCTCAACAAGGGGCGGTACGGTAATAGGCGTCAGAGAATTTGGGGTTGCAGTTACACGGATTCCAGAGGGGCTCCCTTGTTCGATTTTAGCAAAATGCTTCTCTTCAATCTCCACCAATTTGAGGGAAGGACCAAAATTGATCAATCCCCACTTTTCGAGGAAGAGAAAGACTTTATGAAGCAAATTGACATCGCCCACGAGATGCTTTCGGATACTGGTGAACGTGAGCCTCGTAGAAGTGTCCTCTCTGTACTTATTGATGATGAAATCTCTGTATTCCTTGTAAACTTTGGGGGTTCTAGTGATTGAGCTCTCGCTGAAAAACTCCACAAATTCTCGTCTTTCTATTTCGTGTATATCATCCCATAAGAACCAACCTGTAAACAATACACACAAAAAAAACCCTAAAAAGCAGAAGCTCTTGCCAATACGGAAACAGTTGTGCGACTAAACCCTAGAAGTTTTATGGAATCCGACAAGTAAAAGCTTGGGGGAGATTGAGTTCCACTTGAAGGCAATGGAGAGAGAGAGAGAGAGAGAGAGAGTGAAAAAGGAAAACATACTGGATTGAGCAGGGATGGTGTAGAGCTCCATCTCTGGATCCATGACAAAAGATTCCCTCCAAATCGCAGTGACCACCAAACAAAAGAAAAATAAATACAATTACAAGGCCACATCCATTATCATGGATCCAGAGATGGCTTATTTCACAAAAATTTGCTGCTCTGTCTATTAACAAGAAAAAATAAGCGGGTGTTAATGGGCTGCTCCGCTTAGGCCTGCTATCGAAAAGACGACATCTTTTTGCATTCCCGTTACACAAAAACGACACCGTCGTAGGAAAAAATCGAATTCGACAATTTTTGAATATTTGTGGAGATAGAGATCGAGTTTCATCGTCTAAATCTCTAATACTTTTCGACTCTAGACATTTTCTACTCAAAACGATCATGTCCCCAGAAACGTTGATTTTAATTTATTCGTTTATACTTTTTTATTGTTACGTAAATCTACGGATATAAACAAAAATGGGAAAAAGACAAAAAAAACTACTAAAACCATAACAAAAACAAACACAATAAAGTTATAACAGAAAACCGAACATACAATTGACATTACAAGCACGATAAGATAATTCGGGAATATAATATTCTTTTGGCATACAAAAACAGTAACTAAGCCACGAATCATTCAACATCTCAATCACCTAATCAGAGATTTTTGTTATTCTCACACCCGAGCAACCAGAGAAGCCGTCCGAAAAGTCCGAACACACTATAACTGGCGACACAAATCTTTACAAATTTTGAACTACTAAAACCATAACAAAAAGAAACACAATAAACTTATAACAGAAAACCGAAAAACCAACTGACAGCATAAGGACAACAATACGAGAAAATAACTAACGAATAATTCGCCATCTCATTCACGCAACCAGAGGTTTCTAACACGACTTATCCACGTAATTGCCGCGAACGACCAGACCTGGAATCAGTCCTCAAATTTTAGGTCAAGTAATGCCTACAACTTTTTCTAAAAAGAGGACATACTGCGTAACCTGCATAAAGCGACGTTGATAATGTCGTTCTCACACCCGAGCAACCTGAGAAGCCGCCCGAGATGTCCGAACACACAATAAACGATGACACAAACCGTTATAAATTTGAACACTAGGAAGAAATCCATAACCGAGGAAACCAACACTTCACGTGCCATCACAATTATTCATGCAATGAACAGCACTTATGGACTACAGAAGACAAGGAGGATCCCGAGCATCCAAACCACCTCCAGACACAGGAAGCAGCACATCGAATGCCAATCATGGTGGGGTCCATCCGCCGTCTGAGAACAAGGAACCGTCGTAATACCACCATATCTAAATAACAATCCTTATGTAACCGCATCGAGGACTAAGAACTAGAAACTATGTCGAGGAAACGCTTGAAAATCTCTATGAGACACGATTTTTGGCCTCGATAAAACTGGATCATCAAAGAAACCACCACTGCTGCGTCTTCAGTGAAGATCTACTACATATCTCTCTAGGAGGGAAGAAGGGGAACTCGGATATTGGACCGGGAAGAACTTTTGCATACGCCGTAATCAAGATGAATCATGAAACCACCCAACATTGCACACCTCGAAATCACCAACGGAATAGACAAAGAAAGCGAGAGAAGGAAACGTGATGAAAGGCGGACAAGGGCGAGACCCGGTGCCGGCACTAAGAATGGCACTAAGATATCCAGTGAGGATCTATCTGAGAAAGTTTCGTCAAACAAGATGGCAAACAGATATGCAAGAACCAAATCAAAGAAAAGGAAAAGCTGATTCTTGCAAAAAATTCGAAGATAATTGATTGATGTCAAGTTTAAGTGGCCGAGAGACCAAAAGGTAACTGTCAAGCTTGAACAACATAGGTAACTGTCACAAAAAAGAGCACACATCCATAATGCTAAAATCGAAAGTTCAACTAAACAAAAAAGACTAGTTCAAGAAACAGCTAAACAAAAAGGAGCTTATTAAGGCACCAAAAGAGCCCTTCTTAAGTCATCCTCTGGGCAGCCTCCTTTGCAAGAATCCTTTCCTTGGCCTTTGTCTTAGCCTGAGATTTGGATCCCATAATGCCTCCTCCCCATTTCTTCCTGTACTCATCATACTTGTCATTGAAGTTTGCCTACACACCAAAACCAGAACCAAGTTGAAAGATAATAAATATCTTCAACGTATATGCTTTGCTGAAATTCACCAGTTAATGCCACAACACGCCTTTTACCTTAATAGCCTCAAGGATTTTGCTGAACTCTAGCTTATCCTCATTCTTGACAGTGGTCAAACACAAGCAAGAAGCAGTCTTTTGGTGAACAACCTGAAAGAAAAGTGAATTTGTTAAGCAAGAGCAGTGAACGACACTTAGAGCCCAAGCCTAAGCCTCAGCCCTAGCCTGAGATTGATACAGGGTATACCGCTCCAAGACGAGATTTCCCCTTGACAATGCAGTAAGGGACTTCCATCTTCCTACACAGAGCAGGCAACCAGACTACCAACTCAATTGGGTCAACATCATGGGCGATGACAACAAGTTGTGCCTTGTTCTGCTCAATGAGGTAGGTCACATGGTTGAGGCCATATTTCACAACAATGGGCTTCTTAGATTCAGATGGCTTTCCCTCCGCTTCAGCTTGAGCCTTCTTCAAAAGGCGTTCTTTCTTGGCAGCTTTGTCTTCTGGCCTATACTTCAGAAGGATCTTGAAGAGGCTGGTTGCTGCAGTTATCAATACAGGCACTGAATTTAAGGGGAGGGGGTAAAACCAAAAAACATAGAAACCATTCTCCTGGTCTTAGAGCATCTATAAACAGCAACAGAAACAGAAACTCCAAAACCACGTGTGGTGGTGGAAGAATGAATACCAAAAGGCAATTGAGAATCCAATAGACATACCAAGATTCTTGTCAAGAGTCTTAGTGAATTGGTTAAGAGCTGGTGGGACCTTCAACCTCTGCTTAAGGATCCTCTTCTGCCTTTGAAGACGGATTGCCTTTGGCCATTTGATGTACCGAGTAAGATCCTTCTTCGGAGGCAAAGCTCCACCAATACCAAATTGCTTCGGCCTCCTCTCAAATAGAGGGTTGGTAACTTTCTCCTGGAAAAACAGAAATCATAACGCAAATTTAATAATAGACTTAAATGTTCAAAAACCTTAAAGAATACTAGGAATAAAGATTCCTACCGTCTTCTTCTTGGCAGCTACCTTCACTCCTTTCTTCGGAGCCTAAAAGCAGACCGTGGGTAATTAGATAAACCAATGAACAACAGCGAGAATTAGGTGGGAAAGCCATCGATGCGATTAATAGCTCTCTACTACCAAATCTACCAATCCTTAAATCCTACGCAGAACAGTAATGATCTTCTCGCCACCGTACGGAAAACGAAAACCGTATGTGTTAATTGTTCGAGAGCATGCATGAAACACTGGCTAATGACAGATGAAATAAATCTAATTCGAATATCCAAATCAAGAGAACATAAAAACGAAAAGAGGCAAGAAAAGTAGCAAAGGGAGAAATACCATAGTCGTTCTCCAAAGCTCCAACTCCAAATAGATTAGCGAAACGACGGCTGATTTAAAAACTATTGCTAGGGTTTTTGTGTGTTCTATATATTAGTGCTGCAAGTAATTGGGCCTCTTTATTTTTAAATCAAACTAAGATCGCAAGCCCAATCTTAACTACAAACTTATTTCTCTATTAATATTTATTTTATTTTACAGCCTAATTTCATAAAATCATAAAACCGACCCTGTGGATCGACATTTCTTTTCTTTTTCTGTTTTGATCTACGATTTTTTTGGCCTTTCAATTATATAGCCCGTACTTAGGTCCAACGTGACATTCAATGATAAATATATATATGCCCATGGCTTAACTCAAGCCAGATAACAAACCATTATAAAGTAGACTTTGCATCCTCCAGTATATTTGCCACAAAGGTTGTGGTTACTTCCATATAGTCTCAATTCAAATTTAAAATACTCCAAGTAAGAGGAAGCAATCACATAAACAAAATTCATATCCAAATGCACTTGGAAGGAATCTTAATGTAAGTTATGGTAAGATCTATAATATGATTTAGTTTATGTTGTGAAATTAATTAGCAGATTTATTGAAACTCTTGAAAGATTTCACTACCAAGCAATGAAATATATCATCCATGATTTAACTTAAGGAAACACTTGTTAGATCTTAATATGACATGTTTAGAAAATTCAGATTTTAAAGCTTAAAGATTTTGTGATCAAGATTTTGCTTTAAATAATATTCATACTATATATATATATACTAATATCAATATCTAATCCTTAAATTTATTAAATTTTAGATGTATTATTTTAATTAATTTTTTGCTTTTGAATTAAAATTTATTCAAATAAATTTATTAAAGTCTATTTTTAAGTATTGGATTTTATAAATATTTGAAATATTTTAATTTTCCTATATGTTTAATATTTATCTTGTAATTATTTATAATGGAATTTAATTAAAAAAATTTTAATTTGCTTTTAAAATAATAATATAAAAAAATCTGTGTTTAACCTTTCTACAAATAATTAATAGTTTTGTATGTCTCTTTGTGAGATACTGGTATATGGATTTAATAATGAGTTATAAAAATTTTAATGTGGCGCAAAATTTTTTATCTAATTTATTTTGATCAGATTTATCAAAACTCTACTATTTTGGCGTGCTTGGTAATATATGTAATATTTACATATTTATGTAATATATATTTAATTGGTGTTATTTTATTAATATATCGTATGTGAAATTTGTTTTCTATATTATGTAATATTTTAGTGACATAATAATTGTAAAGACTAAATTTTTAAAAAATAGTTTTGAGAATTTAAAATTTATTGGAATGTTAAAAAAAAACCTCAAAATTTAAAGTGTTAAGGATTTCTTGGAGATGCGCTTTCCCGCCATAATCTTCTGTAGTATTTTTGCTAATAACTTAATCTCATACTCAAAGTGTACAAATCAAACATATCTTATGCATGCATTTCTCATATCACATTTTAATAAAATATAACAAAATTCTTATTTTAAGTTTTAATTTGAATGAAGATCTGATTACAATGAACAGATTTAGAAATGTGTATGAAGATAGAATGTTTTGAATGCTTTCAAAAGACGAATTTACCGTTAAGTGATCTTTTATTTTCAAAATTATTAATTTCCAATGGTATTTTATATAATATAACAGAATTAAAAATAGAAATGTATGATATATTTATATATACGAGAGCGTGTTACATATTTTAATTTCAAAACTGAATCACATATATTAACTTAAACGGTTCACATTCATATTGAAGTATTGGTTTGTTTTAAAATAATAGAATATTTCAATAAATTAACAAAGAGAAAATTTGGAGGATGTAACAATATTTATGGTTTTTTTTTTTTGAACTTTTGTTTTGACAATGGAAGAATTAACCGCTTTATATCTCCCTATATTGCATCTAATATCTTGATTCAACGATCAACCTCTGACACTATATGGTCTGCAAAAAGCTTTACAAAAGCTTAATTCAAAAGATGTATATTAACAGTCTGGTGATGGAAGCCAAAGACAAGTCTATATAGCTTGAAACTATCTTTGATTTAATGGACTCAAAACATCAGTTTCACTAGCAAATTTCCGGGTTTGAACTTGGGACACTCGAAAGCAGTTAAAATATTAATTTGTCGGAGAAAGAACGATCAACAAAACGAAAATACAGGTAATTAATGTGGCAAATACCGTGATCGATCATCGCGAAACTGTTTGTTTTTGTCAATCTGAAGAAGAAAAAATAAAACACTTGAATTCAAAGATCAATTAATACCAATTAACGGGGAGAAGCTCATGTTGGAGAAGGGGAGCACGTGCAAAGCACATGAGAAAGATTTCGTGCTTGTGGTTTGCACGTGCCCTGCTTCTCCAACCTGGAGATTTTCAACCGCATTCCAAGTTTATAATATGTGAGCTTTTGTTATTTGAGAGCTTCCGTTATATATATATATATATAGGCCCATTGAAAGATTACAGTAATTATTGGGACACACATATGACATATATAATTATATATATGTATGTATGTAAGTTGGCGTGAGTGTGTTTTACGTAAGGTAAAAGAGCCATGCCATGCCATGATGGCATATTACGCAAAATAAGGGGTGAAGAAGTGAGAGTGAAGAGAGCTAAAAGAAACAATACTTACTTCCTTGTCTAATAATATTTTTCAAGTTTAATAGCTTCTTATAGTTCCATAATTTGATGTATATATTTTTTCTTAAACGTGCATGGGGCCTGTCTGCTCTAAATTTCACAAACTATATATATATATATATATATAAACCCTAGCTAGATAGGTTTATCATATTTTGTGTTATTGCAAGATCATATATGCAGCCTGTCACGCTTTGACAAGAAACATCTTAGTCCTCTCTCCCTCCCTATATTAGTTTTAGTTAGCATCTACTCTGGGTTATATATATATATAGAAGAATAAAAACATCTTTTATTTTAATAAATTTTTCAAATAACTATTAATATTTTTACTGCTTATATTCAAGTGGTTAGTGTCTATCTATGCGGTTTATTAATCCAAATCATCATGATCTAATCATGTTAACATAATTAATGTTCGCTAACTTATTGAACAAATTAAATGTTCCAACAATTTCGAAAAAATAGCAAATATTGTACTTTTTGCATAGATAAGTTATTCGATATAATATAATATGAATGGGTGGTTAAAAATAGTATTGGACTCAGTCACTCAGTTCTGGTATAGTGTAAAAACATTTCAGGAAATACTTTTTATCCTAAAGTAATTACAGTTTATCGAAAGTATAATTAAAGTTCAATATTCCCACCATATTTTGTATATGAAAATATTGATTTGTGTAATGGGTATAAAATGTCCAAATGTTTCAATTACTCCCAAAATAGCTAAAAACGTATTTTATCGATTCATACGAAAAAATGAACTAGAGGAATAAAATAAAATGAATATCAACTAATTACACTATATATCTATCTTAGTTTTTGTTAAGTGAATATCGAAACTCCTTAACTGAATTCATGTACCGAATCACACATTTTCTCTCTTTAAGTTGAAGAATGCACAAATGACTGTTGTGTATGAGAGAGAGAGAGAGAGAGAGAGAGAGAGAGAGAGAGAGAGAGGATCAAAAAGGGGAAGGTGGGTCGTCAAAGACTGTTGGGGGCAAAAGAAGAGAGAAATTATGAAAGAGTGTACGTAGGGCTTTGCGTGTTGGCCTAACTTTCTCATACATAAAATAAATTAATAAACACTCCAAAGTAAAATAAGGTCCCTATGTGGCTATGTTGATATCATTCCTCCTTTTCTCATTAATTGTGTATACTATATAGTCTATTTACAGTGTACGTATAATCCTCCTCACGTAGAGTCAAGATAGGTAAATATGAACCATAGTCGCCTTGAAATATTAATCGGTGAGTCTAATTTGATCCAAGAATGTTTAAAGTGGTAATTCATTCTGTGACATACAATATGTCGTCGGACTTCACCTATTCTAAAAAAAAGGAGGGAATTACTAATTAGGTGTGTGTCACCCGAGAGACAGAGATAAATCAGCAACAAATCTTTTTGTCTTTGTGAAAGCAAAAAAAAAAAAACAAAACAAAAAGAAAGGGGAGACAATGAAGTCATCACCAAATCTACAAACACATTAATGTTTACGTGTCCGTATCACACTCATGTGTTCCTACTAAATGCTCACTCATTTATTGAAATCATCCTTCTCTAATTTAATGCCTTTGTATGTTTGATAACTTAAATGCTTTGGCTTGGGAGTGTCCAAAATCTTCAGAGAGCTCACTCATCAATTCTCTTCACGCACGAGTATTCTCTCTTTTCACCTAATGGCTGCTTATGTTATCAAAGACTTTTTCTTTGACCAATCCAACCTCACATAATGATTGCTTGCTTTTGTTTTCTCAGTAGATATCCAATAATTCATATATACAAACCTTTTGGACCAAAGTTGAGTTAGCGAGAATAATTTTGTTCAATATAATTTATGTTGAAATTAACCTTCTTGAGGTACCATGATATCACCATCCTTTTTTTTTCATATCACCATTTCCAAATGACATTTAAAATAATTAATTGTCTAATCTTATAAACAAGACAGGCTTTTACGAATATATATATATAATGTGTACTTATGATCATATATATATATATATATATTCTTTAAATTACAATATATATAGTAGTATGTAATGTAGTAAAAATCAGAATATTTTCTTTAGATGGAATTTGTAAGGATCGACGGAGCCTTTATCACGTAAACATCGCATTCGTGATAAAGCTGTCTAAGAGAATGCATAAAGAATAAAGCTAATGGCTACGCCTAAGCAGGTTATAATCTCGAGCTACCCAACTCACTTGAAGGGATACTTCTATTATTCCAGGATCAAAGAGTGCGCAGAACATTTCTTGACCTTTCTCCGGTGTTCTTTACCGACGGGAGATCAGCCGTGGAGCCATTCTCCAAAAGTATCCGGTATACAAAACAAACTTAAGCTAATCTAAGATGAAGCCATTCACCCTTGGCATGCATGTTGAGGAAACTCAGGACAAATCTATCCCTAATGTCTACTAAAAGAAGTTAGCATTTTAAATTTTAAATGTGATTTATTAGGTTTTCTTTAAGTTACTCTTAATAAAAAAAATACATATATAGGTAACCTTCAAGCCCCGCTTAATTAGTTGATAATGACATCAAATCTTTAAGAATTAATAGAAGAAGAACAATGTTGTTGCCATTCCCGAAATAGTAGTTGATCATTTATTATAACATAAACCAAGTATATAAAACAGAATAATATGGTAACTGAAACTTTGGCTCCCGAAAAAATAAAAACATAAATCAATCGGACTGACCGATCATGTTTTCAGGAACAACAACTGTATCAAACTCTCGGGCCGTCAGCACGCTTAACTTCAAAGCCCCGTCCTGTGGGATAATTTTAAACTCTACATTTAACAAACTGAAACCAACAACAACTTTGTTTATATGATAACAAGCTTCAAAAATCCAAACTTTGGTTTCTCTTGTTGCAAATCAATTTCTACTGTGTTGTATAACTTCTTGGCAACTGCTGCAGCATTGTCATATCCGGTTAATTTTGTTGAGAATCTTTTTTTTTTTTCAAGCTAAAAAAGTGTCTATGAACGGAGAAAGAATCAAAGGAATAGAGATTATGTATGTTTATTGTTTAGTATTATTTACAATTTTCTAAAATGGCTATTTACATTATATCTCAATGAAGCGACGTCGTCGTTTGACGTTTGACACGTCTGCCCATTAGTACATAGACATATTTTAACAATAGACCCAACATTCACCTCAGATAAAGGGGAATTCCCTTATTACTATTTTTCTTGTCGGTATTCATATTTTCAAAGCTAATAATACAATGCAAGGGACTCATAAGACTTCTCTTTTTGAAACCTATTATGGTAAACCAAAAATCACATATAAGGGAATAGTCTTACGATGATCGTCGCTAGTTTAACAAAGACAAAGGAAAAAAAAAGAGTTTTTTCAGAAAGAGAAAGAAAACAACAAATTATGAGAAACGTATTATATCAAAACAACAAATTATAAGAAACATAAAATATCAAAACAACGATTCTAAAATTCGTATCAGTTTATATAAAATCTCCCTCTGTCGAGAGTCCCTAGTGGCTTAGGCGCTCTAAGAAGAAGCTACGAACGTGGTAAGGATATTTCTCTTCAGAGTGAATTCATCAGCTTTCGATGGGCTTATTGACTGCATGCAGGGAAACAAAATAATACAGAAAACTAAGCCATTTCTTGTTTCCTCATTGCAAAGCAATAAAGCTAATACAGAGAGACAGAGAGAGAAGAAGTTGTTTTAAACCTTGCCAAGGACACGTCCAAGCCGCTCGATTTCTTTGTTAGCATAGTCTGAACCTTTTTCCATGTACTTGTTTGCGAGTTTCAAGTAAAGATTTCCATACCTATAGAGACATCAATGAAAACTTGAAGTTTTAAAAAGGCACAACACAAGAAACCTCAGCTTCTATCATACCTTGCTCCCGAACCCTTCAGCTTGTTAGCTTCCTCTTCCATCCGAGAGTAGACTGCCTTCTTCTCATCTTCACTGCCTGCAACTAACTCCTTTACCAACGCATCTAAGCTTTCAACTATACCAGCCTATCAGTGTGAGAGAGAAAGAATCAACAAAAGCTTTCAACTTTTAGAGGGCAATTGTGATTCTACAATTTCGAAAAACCTTTGAAGTAAGCTGCCCATTATTGTCTCGGCTAGTCCCAGCTTTCTCGTTGATGAAGCTTACAAATTCATCCAACTCCCTGCCACCTTCATAGTCCTCACCGGCTTTGTTGTCCTTTGGAAAGAATTTTAATGTTGGGAATCCACTTACTCCATATCTGAATACAAGGTACTTGTCTTCATGCTTTGCTTTTGCCAAGTATCAATGACTTACACTACTACTGCTACTGTCAAAAACTTTTTCCAACTTACTTCTCGCCTAAGGCTTTATGTGCATCAGCATCCAAATTGGCAATGACTACACCTTCTTCCTGCTTAAATACTGTGGCTACCTTTTCGTATGTCTGATGATTTAAAGGAATAGAAAGCATTAACAACCAAGTAAAAAGAGAAAATTTGATCTACATCAGTACAAAGCTAGCTAAGCTTACAGGAGCGAGGGACTTGCAGTGGCCACACCTGAAGAATGGAAACACCAAATTAGAAAATAGCATGAAAGTAAAACCACGACAATGAAGAAAGAGATATTACCATGGTGCATAGAACTCCACTAAGACGTCTTTGTTTTGATCCAGAACAATCTCATCGAAATTGTCAGGTGTCAACACAACCACATTTTGTGGAAGTGCAGCTAATTTTACGTTCGTACCTGAAAACATATTTGTTCAATAATATGCAAGTTGTTTGGTACATAGGTAAGTAGACTACAAAAACTTATCGAAGATGACTTTCACAGCTGAATTAAAAGTCTGAGAAAGAAATTTCGAGTACATATCCTAGTGAAATGTGAGAAAGAGGCATCAATTGATTTAGCAGACTTGCATGCATCTAAGAGAATTAAAATTTCCAGAAAACAACTGATGGTACATTTCGCCAACTGAATCCAACTCATAAATAATTAATGCCTAAGCAAGGTTTCCACAAAAGTAAATTTGGAAAGATGGAATGTAAAATCCAAAATGGGACAAGCTAATCAACGAAACTACCTCCTTCCTTGTTCACATATTCAGCCAATGCTTCAGCATTGCGTGGACCCTCATACCTGTAAATAAGATGCATGAGAAAAACAAATCATTCAATATTTCTAAACAATAGCCCATCCAATAAACTATCTGCTAAGGGAAATGGTAAAAGCTCACTTTTGTGGTTCAAGAGATCCTTTGGGAAACCATTGAATGGTTGGATATCCACTAACACCATATTTAGTACAGACACTCTTATGCTCATCACAATCCACCTTCACCATAATAGACAAGTTGAAACAATTCATACAGTCTTGCTAACATTGAAGCTTTGCATTCAGGAATAGAATACCACTGACCTTTGCGATCAACACTGATTTAGCTTTCTTGAAGCTCGCCCCAAGCTTTTCATACTCTGGAGCAAGTTTCTTGCAGTGACCACACCTATAATAAACATTTTAAACTTACAGAAAAAGGTCCGATTCCAAAATGTGAATTTTCTTAACAACTTGATTTTTTTATCTCAATAGATTTACTCGCAACTCGCAAGTTTCAAACTGTCAAATTCAACAGCACATCCAGTTGCTTAATAAAATATATTGAACGACTCAAAATCATGCCTATCATTCCAGAAGACTGCAATCACAAATCCAAACATTTACAGACAAATCAAACAAAAGATACAAACCCACGATTCTAACAAATCAAAGAACGCATCAGTAAAATTCTTACTGGGATCAAAAAGCAAAAAAAGGTTATAAAGATCGATCCGTACCAGGGAGCGTAAAACTCGACAAGAGCACCTTTGTCTTTACCGACCTCCTTCTCGAAGCTATCATCCGTCAAAACAACCACATCGTCTGCTATCGCTGAGATCAGAAGCAACGGGAGCAAGAAAAGACCAAACCAGATCTGAGATTTCGCCATTTTTTTTTCTTTCACTTCGAGCTCGAACTTGCAAGTGCTCTGTTATATTAAACGTCGCTCGTAATCCCTTAGAGCGGAAGATACAGCCATACAGAAAAGTAAATAAAATAATGACATGGCGTGATTTTAGTCGTCGATTTAATCACAAATAAATACGAACGGTGATCGAGAGTTCTAATTACGTGGCTGGATTACATGGCGGATTATGAATGGTTTAGCTCTCAACATCTTTCACGGTGAAGAGAAGAGAAAAAGTCTTTCCGATATAAACTAAAAACCCCCAATTTTTTAATCGTTTCGTTGTACGCCCTTAGTTTTAGCATTTGCATATCCAACCCTCCCCCCAATCGAGCTGTGCCAGTTACTAAACCTACACGGTGTCGTATTACTAGTCATCAACCGACATAGGTGTGTTCAAGAAGAAGAGAACTTCGCCTGTAAATGTTTGTCTCTCTAAACCCATAGAAGAAGAAATTTACAAGTCTAACTAGTCTAAATTTGGGGGTCTTTCATAGAAGATTAAGTGATAAGTTGTTTAAAAAGAATAGTTTAAAGTTCAAGACGAAGGAAATCCAGAGAGAGAGAGATCGAGAGAGAAGCACCGAAGCAGAACGCTACTTTGTATGCAATATATGATTTTATAGGGCCGTCAAGAAAATATATTTTTGCCATACTAATAAGTTAACGTATGGGAGATTTTGTTGTATCATCTTATTTTGACAAATTCTAACAAATTTCAGAAACTCATATGAAAACTGTTGGCAATACAAAAACTGAAATACCAACAGAAGGGTAAACCTACGTGAAAAATGGTAGTTCAATTATGTAAAATAACTACGTACAGAGCACATACCCTAGTTTTGTTACGTCGTGAGAGAGTGAAACCAATTAATGTAACCAGATTTTATTTTTTAAACTATTTACGTGGTTACTATTTATCATGATTAAGGGATTATCAATATAGCTCATTGTTTTACATTTTGATGATTCAAAATTTCTTCTATTGTAAACTTTGTATATAGGCATGATCATCCAAATATTATCAAATACTAACGTCTGCGAGACTGCATGCATCTCATCTATATTTTTGTTGTTTATTTCAACGTCTCATATATCGGCTCAATTATTATAGAATGGTATAAGAAATTAATCGTTCAGATAGTATTGAGTAATCTAAAGATGTAAAAATTTGAGCTGCTCTAGCTAACTTTATGTAACATGAACAAAGAAAAACAAACTAAAAGAAGAGCCGAAGACTGCACTACTGAACAGAGATACATGGAACACATGCAAACCATTTCAAACATAAATTGATAAAATCTAAGTGAAAAATCGTAGAGAAAACAAAACAATTGCGGATAAAGCTTTATTGCGTCTTCCTAGTTATTTATACCTCTCTCTCTCTCGTATAAGAAAGACTGATTAAATAGTTAAAATTATAACCGCGACAAGTTAAATAAATACCAATGACCCATCTCACTATTCTACACAACGAGTATATCATTTGTAATTTTTATTTCTTTTTTTGCAATCTTAATTTATTTGCTTAATTAATCTCTAAAAACAATACAGCATTCAATGGCAGCCAGATTTTGTATTCATTCGAATATTACTGAGGTGCGTCAGACTCGTCGACTCAATTCTAGGCACATTCTCGAGAATCCAAACTTTTTTTTCCGTCCAAATTTCATATTATTAAACTATGGGGTTATCTTCGAGGAATGGCCGAACGGGAGCCTAGAGTTTACAAGGATATAAGAATAAAACTTAAGTATTTTTATATTTTTGGCAAGAAAATCAATCAGAATTTAGAACAATGGGACATAGCAAATACTAAAAGAAAAATATGTCTAGAGGAAATTCCAGTTCCGTAGCAAATGTGTACCACTCAGAACCGCTTAGAACATCTGATCCACTCCATTAGAAACTATCTATTGGACACTCAAAGAGTTATGTGAGAACAACATCTGTATAAAGAACCTTCAAAATCACTACGTCTTTCGTTAATATGAAAACTTTCCATGCTTTTGTTTCTTAAGTAGAATTGGTCAAAAAAAATTGTGTAGATTTATTTACGTTATTAAATATCTTAAATCGCTTGTTCGCCAAAACAAGAAATTGAAATTGGAAATAAAAATAGAGATAAAAATAAGAAATAAAGTAAAAATAAAAGGAAGTAATTTGATATGGTGGTGAATGTTAAAAAGGATATTAAAAATATGAGAACTTGGAAAGGAGAAATATATTAGTACTATATCTTTAATGGCATATGAACTCAATTCTAACAAAATGAATACATTTTAAAAAAAAAATCTGATACTAATTTAATTAATTTAAGGCGAGCAAATTTTGGGAATGTGTGACTCCTTATTATGATATGCACATTAAACGAAAAATAAAAGAAAGAGTCAAACATCCAAGATCGAAGTAAAGTGACAAAATTTTCCGGCAGTGGAATAATATTCAATACCTACAATCGTTTCATTTGTATTCATACATTATATTTCTCCTGAATGATTTTTCTTTCTGTACGGAGAAGTCTTCAAAAACGAGGGAAGTGTTTTCAATTGGCTGAATTGGTAAAAATGTTTCGGTTCAATGTTTAGCAGGTGAGAGCTTCGTATTTAACCGGGATTGGATGGTTAAAACCAGCCCGAGTTAGTAGATTCCCGACTGCAGCGAGATCTCTACAAAAAACTCCTTGGTACGCATTGGAATTTACCAGCTTCGATTCACTATTTCCGGCTCTCTTTATCGAACCGGTTTTTTTAACCGGTTTGCGTTCTTCAATCTTCTGTATTGGCGTTTGACTCTGAGCCGCCGCTGTGTTCTTTCTCAGCTTCTCCGCCGCCGCTTCCTCGGCTATGACCGCTGTCACGGCGGAGTATCCTTTCTGGATCAAACGGTAAAGCAATAGCGAAGACATCTTCGCTCGATCTTTGACCGAATCTACGTCATTTTGATCGGTGAATTCGCACCGCTCGATGAAAGACGAGGCTCTATCGGGTTTGTATCGCAGGCACAGCAATAGATGAGCTCGATCAAGCTCCGATCTGGTGCATCCGCGTCTAACTCCGATCAAGCCGTAATAATCGACATTCCCAGTTTCTCCGTTTGCAATTTTCTGCTGCAACATCTGCGTCTTCGTAGTCAGCACGCACAATTTCCCAGGAATTTCTCTGTATTTCACATTGTGCCGCTTCCATACCGGACCTGGAAGTTTCCGATCGCGTAAAATGGTGTTGTAGAGAAGCTTCAAGTGTTCCAAATCGTGAAGTGAATCTGGATAACACCGAACAGCTTCCAGAAGCGCGGCTCTCGTCTCCAGCGCTTGGATGCACGACGGTTCAAGAGCTAAGGTTTTGTTGCAATCGGCGATCGCCTCCGCGATTCTACCGGCGGATCTATACGCGGCGGCTCGATGCATATAGCATTCGGCGAGGAATCCTTGCGGCGCAGGGCGACGACCATCGACGATCTTAGAGAAGTGACGGATTGATTCAGAGAAAAGGCCGGCGTTGAGTGCGGCCATTGCAGCGGCGCGACGACGGAGAAGGAGCTTAATGTGAGCAAGGAGGTGGGTGAAATTTTCGCCCTCCGTGAGGTTGCGTGGTGGGGAAACAGAGGAGGAGGATTCGGATAGGAGAAGGAAGCTATCGTCGGACCAGCAAATACTCCGGCGACGAAATTCGGCGGAGGCGAGGCGTTTTCCTGTTTGAAGCAGAACCATCGCATCCTCCATCAGTCCTAGATGGCAACAAGCTTGCCCCAGCACAACATACCTGAGAAAAAAAACAATCTAAACGTTTTAAAATCGACGGTTGCGTTATGTGCGGTGCGTTTACACATTGAGTTTGAAAAGGTGAATACATACCTCCATTGCCCTTCTTTGTCACATTTTTTACAGATCCCTGCCATCACTTTCTTCTTCAAGTCAGAAACAGAGAAGCATTTAAACGACGAGTCACGTCCCGGTAAAGAAGCGTCAGAGAGGAGGTTGACTTCGTCGCGGGAGGAGGAGGAGGAGGAGGAGGAGCCTTCCCATGAAGCGGATCCTTCCTCATCGCTAACGGTGAGCTTAAGACTGGGAATATAATCCTGAAGCATATCGGCGACTTCCTTGAAACGACGGAGGAAGAGCAGAGATCTAGCCTTAAGTTCTAACGCCGTCTCTAAACGCGGTGATATCGATAACGCTGCGTCTAGGAGATGAACGGCTGAAGCGACGTCGTTGAGATCCTCACGTGCCATTAAAGTCCTTGCATCCTTAACGTACTTATCAACAAGCTGAGAGACGAACAGATAAAGGAAGAAAAATTTAAGATCTTTGAATCGACTTGCCATTAGAAGAAAATTGCCAGTTAGTTACCTTTCTCTGTGTGAACCACCAATACTTCTTATCGCCATTAGCGTTAGGATAAACCGCCATTGATATTTTAAAGAAAAAGCTTTTGATTTAGCTCAGAGATAAGAAAACAAAACAGTGCGTGGAAGCTTTTTAATCTATTCCTTGCTTCTTCTCCTCCTCCTCCAAGTGATTGTAAAGGAAGAGAGAGAGAGAGATATAGAGAGAAAGTGTGGTGTGTGAATGTGGAGAGAAACAGAGCACTATAAGGAAGAGAGAGAAAGAGAGAGAGATGACAGCTATGGCCTTGAGAGAAAGCTTTGATCCTTCAAATTCATAGCTGGCACCATTTTCTCTTCATTCTCTCTCTCTCTCTCCAATGAATCTCTACATATCCATATTTTAGGTTTCACACTGTCACTTCATAATTTCCAATTGCTAATCAGCTCAAACTATACATTTGTTTAATTTATGACTTAATCAATTGGAACAATGATCTGATCGTCCAGTGTTTTCTATTTTCAGTGATTAATCTTTAGGAAGTGTTCAAATATGCATAGGGTCAAGTATGATGTTTTTTTTACATACTAAATTGCTAATTTAAAGTAACTTAGAGATAATTGGAGTAAGATATTGTTTCAATATACTCAGTAAGTCAGATATTATTAATCAACTTGACTCAACATAGCATCAACATCTCATAACTTTTCTTGGGAAGTATACCACTTATAGAATTTATTTGTTAGTATTAGATACTCCATATAAATTAGTCCAGATTAATGATCTCTGTAGGGTTTGTTGTTGATTGAAAATAAAAATCGTTTAAAGATAAATAAAAAGCTATTATCTCGAAGTGATAGAAATTCACATCTATATTAAATGAGACTTAGTTGTAGTAATTCATACAACAAAACATGTGTCAGTCTTGGAATTTTCTGTTGATTTTAACTTATAATTTATATATATGCATGAAGCTTAACAACATGTTGCCATACTTTAAAATCGAAGAAAAATACTTGAATGTCATTTACAAATAAAACAGATATAATTTTAAAATCAGAAAATTTAGTTCTAATTTTTTTTGTTTAACGGCGTAATCATTAGTTAACAGTTTACAATTTTTATACGAAACTGAAATAAACCAAAACTCATACTTTATGACCTTTTAAAATGATTTTTTTATTGATCATTAATTAATTCCCTATTACTTTCGTTGTTTTTTGTATGGAAAAGCATATGTGGTACTTGAATATTGTTATCTGTATATAGAAATCTTATGAATAAATCGTGTTTCTTGTTCCTAGACTTTACCAATAAAATTGTAACGATGCATGAAGAGAAATAAAAGTATAGTAGCCTTAAACCAGTTGGAAGAAGGAAGTTATTGCAAATTTAGAACCCACATCGATTATATTATCAAATATTAAACTATAGTTTTGCTCGTAGGTAGATAAAGTTTAGGAAACTAAAAAAAAACATTGAGCATTTAATGGTGGTAATGCGACGGTTGAGCCTTGACCATGTGAATATTTGCATTATAATGCATAGAGAGTGGGATACATTATATTTTGTGCATGTTCAATGATGAATGCACAACACATTGGATTTCATGAACATCAACCAATAAACTATATATGGATACCCGAATTCCAATTAGGTGTCTCATGCGTTTACTTAAGTTGAATTAATACCCCAAGTTATAATAACCAGCATGCTAATTAATTGTAATTATTGGATAATAGACATGTGTATATATATACATATATGTTATGCAAGTCCGTGACAGCCTAACATGTTAAAAAAGGGCTTTTGGTTTCCAATATTTATATAAAAAATATAAAACTTTGGGAACTCTAAAACTTGGGAAATCTGATCTGTAAATTGTAATTCTTTTTGGTTTTTTCTTTTCTGAGTTTGGCTTAAAAGGAAAAAGATTCCAAACTAAAAATTGAGTTAGGTTTAATTTAATCAATTATTTTTTGATACTCCATTTAGTTTTCAAAGCGATATTTACCCACCGTGCTATCTTTTTCTTATTTCCAATTATATTATGATAATTATTTTAAATATCACAAATTTTTTTCTCTAAAAATAGTACAATAGTTTTATATTTTCAAAATATCAATAAAAATTATTTTTCCAGAATACTATAAACACTATAAACAAATTTTAAAAATTTATAATTAAATATTTAGGTTTTGATAGTAGTTTTTAAGGTTTATAGTTTAGTTTTTAGGATTTAAAGTTTAGTTTTTAGTTTTGTGATATTTTAAGAAAAGAAATTTTAATAATATTTTTGGAAAAATAAAATTATTAATGAAATTTTTGGAACAAAATAAATTATTTGTAAAATTTTGAAAATTTCCTTTATATTATTCTTCCTCATCACATAAAATTGCTATCACTGTAATAAAGTAGATTATTAGAGGGGTAAATGGTAACATTAGGATTTGTTTAAAGGCAACAAATGGATTCATTCGTAAATCTTAATTATCTTGTAAGCGATAAGGAGTAAGACAAGAATCATGGTTATCGATTGTTGATTTGATTACTTGTCTTTATGTAGAGATAATTAAATTGGGTGTCTGTTGATTTCAAAAACTTAAAATAGAAATTACATGCTGTGTGCTACGGACCTTGTGGCTCAATTACTTACTTGTAATCTCGACGTAGTTAGTTTGTAATCTTTTTTGTGTTAATAAACGCATTGCCACATAGGACAATAGTCCAGTTCACTTTTGAGACATGTGTCACTATTCTGTACCAATGAAATGACTTTTTTTTGTTGTTGTCAGTGTACCAATGAAATGACTCGTACTCTCGTTTGCAAATTGCAACATATATAATATATCAAATTATCATTCTCAATGGAAATTGACAATAAAGATAAAACAAGAAAAGAAAAAAAAAGCGGCAACAGTTCTTAGATATTAATCTGATTGGAGCTGTGGCCATCGCAATAATTGGGGAAGATTCCATATGAGTCTGATTTAATTTCAGTTTTGCAAGGAACTTAAATTTTGGGTCCATATATATATAGTGATTTAGATTTGTCTTACTAATATAAACATAAATGTCTTGTAGGATCTCAGATAGAGTTTTTGTGAGTCTGAAGTTATACAGATTAGTCATAACCGAGTTCCCAAACTTGAGTACCAGAGAGCCAAAGGAAAAGCTTGCATCAATGCTTTTGGTTCTTGGGACATAATTAGTTTCTGAGTATTTTCGGTAGGTTCATCCTAATTTTGCAGTTTGGATTTCATCTCTTTAAATTGCATTACTACTGCACACATATAATCGTCACAATTATATCGCCACATTTGTATTTTTGTGATATTTTAAAATAAATTCAAATTAGCATCACAATTACAAACAAAAACACCCAATGGACATATACTTCATGTCCATGAAATAGTTTAAGTGAGAAGCGGGCATAAACAAAAGGACAGGCTCATCATAAAGAACAAGAAACACATGTTGTGCCTCAACTTCCTTTGAATTATAGATCAAATAATTTTGGGAATAGTAAGAAAATCAAACAGATTTACTAAAACGATTATAAAAAAATAATATAATGCAATCTCTTTCTCATAGGATCCTCTTCTTCTGTCAAGAGACAGTTAGCCCTATAATTGGGAACTCTATTTTCTTGGATAAGAACATCACTATATTCCAACCACAGAAAATAAATGATTAATTGATTATTTTACAGTTACAACTATCCTCCCACATTGTTTTGGCTCTCTCTATGTAATATGTGCTATATTTTCATCCTCTTATTTTCTTCTCTTTCTCTCTATATTCACTATTTTATCATTTAACAATTACTAAGATGGGCTGCAACCAGTCGATTAATTCTTGAAATGAATGTATCAAAGTAACTAACAAAAAATAAGGATACATTTAAAAAAAAAAAATTATGTTTTTAATTCTTCGTAAATTAACAATGAATTACCAACCAATATAGTTTTTAAAATAAAAACAAACATTTTTCTAGTCGTTATTAATTAATAATAAATTTACTATTAGTTTTCTTAAATGCATATATCATAAGATTTTGTAAATAAAATATAAGGATCATTACTTATATATATACATATACGGATTGAAATCTTATGATTTAATATTTATTGGTTTTATACTCAAATAACTAAATTTTTACACATATAATAAGTATATATAAAGCACATGTTATATGAACATTGTGATTATTTTCACAAAAATCCAAATTGTGTAAAAATGGATTGAAATTATTATATGATCATAAATATCATAAGAAACATAACCAGTATAATTTTCACCTCTCAAAAAATATTGTAAGTTTTTTATACAATCGAGACTACAACAAATCATAAAAAAATCATTGCAATATTCAATCATTGATCTTACATCTTAAATTCTAAATCTCAAATTGTTTTATTTTATATGAAAACGGATATACGTCTATTCCTTGTAAATTATAAATAGAAAATTAGGGTATATAGCAGATACTGTCAACAATGGAGACGTTAGGTTTAAAGGTAGTGGTCACAGATTTGGCTATGATGGTTCAAGTGAATTTAAAGCACTTGGAATCTCTCTGTTATTATAATGACAACAAGAATATATCGTAATATACTAATTAATTTCTATTGTAGTTGGTGAAGTTTTAAAATACAAAAGATATATGTAAAGTTTGAGGTTTGCTAAAACGTAGTTAACGGTCCCCATTTTCTAAACAGGTTTGTATCCGACGGTCCATATATACATTGCCATAACAAAATCTTATAAGATATGATCATATACTAAGTACATTATATATTTTTTAATTATGATAATTACGGATAAACTGATCTTTTTTGATGACGTAAGCCATGAACCGTGCAGAAAAAAAGTTCAAATCAGAAAGGAAACAAATCAATTCCGCTTTCTTTTCAGTGTCGTCTCGTAATCAGAATATAACCAAATTAATAAGGTAAACTGCTTTAAGAAAAGTGCTATTCGTTTCGTATTCGAAGAAATCTGCGGCTGTGTTATACGGTCAAACGTTGTTCGTTTGACCACCGCAGGTTTCTGCGGTCAAACATTGCGGTCGAACGCAGAAAGCTGCGGTCAAAAATTTTAATCGCTGCAAAATTATAACGTTTGCGATCAAACAATTGCGATACAACCTGCAGCGATAACCTGCGGTGATCAAACGAACAACAATATTGAAGCGTCTTACCACAGCATCTGACCGCATGTCGCTGTGTCTGCGGCAGACAAACAAACAACGCCTGAATAAAAATAAAAATTCTTTCACCGAATCTAAAACCATATCAATTAGAACCAAATCTAGACAAAAAAAGTTATATTGAACATATTCTCTCAAATGTACTGTTTCATCTTGCACATATATATAGTTGTAACAAGTATATATTGATGATAATTGATGTACGAGATCATTAAAAGTTGTTCTATATGCTCACATTGAATGATGAACAATTTTATCATTGAGTTCTCCAAAATTGAACTAAGACTGATGTAAAAAACTTTAAATTGTCTAAAAACTTTTTAAAATGTTATGCTCATTTCAATTTTGGTTTATTTTTTTTTCTTAGAATAAATTTTTATAATTCAAATTAGAGCATTTTCAAAATTCTGATTGATTCTAAAATGTTCCTTAAATAATTCAATAATGTTTATCTTGTAAAATGCATCGCTTAAGATTAAAATTTGCTAATTTTATTGAATTCCAACTGCGTTAATAATCATCATTAATCAACAAACTGTATATGGTGATGTTTTTTCAAGTAACGTACAAAATTTAAAGCCTTAATCATAGCTAATAATATTTAAATATATATAAAATTGGGCACTGACGATCACAAAATGCTCGCAAATGGTGGAAGCATATCCCAAGACATGGATTTAGATGGAACAAAATAAATGTCTTAGGTGTAATTTTTTAATCGAATTGAATTATTATGCATATTGTAATTATCAAATGCAGACGTCACTGTTTTAATATTAATTAAAAAAAAATTAAGAGTAGAATACGTTGACATCAAACCAAGCATCCAGTTTAAGTTCAAATTCACACAATTTAGTCCTCTTTGAATTTTGAAATTGTTTTGTTTTTAGCTAATTTGTTGTTTTGTTTGAACTGATGGAACTGAAACTAATCAAAAAAAGTCAGAGAGACCTCTGTGGAAAGGCACGTGTTCTTGGATTAGATTTCACGTGGGAATGACTTATCCATGTGCAATTTCTCAAAAAGCCCTAATTTTTCAAAAAACTAATGATATTCAATTTTATTTTCATTCTGTTATTAAAGCTTTTTTGATCTCTCTCTATATATACGTTAAACCATATATGCCTTGTTTTTTTTTTGAAATCGATAGTCGGTTTTGAAAATAAGGTTGTTAGATTTGATTTAGAATAATTATAAAATTTACGTTCTGACTCTGCCGTTGAATGATTCTATTAAACGAAGACCAAACTTGTATCACAACTACAAAATTATACTATGGCTCTAAAACGACGTCATTTGAGCAATTATTTTTTTTTCTTCTTTTAAGTGGAGTATGACATATAATAAATTAGGTATTTTCAAGACAAGAGAGAAAAAAAGGCATCTGGCCAGGCACCAGCTTGGCAATGCTTTGCTGAAAAGTTGTGAATAATGCAACAAAAGTGAAATAAAACTAATTCGAATCTGAATATCGAACAAATATTTAATTTGAGTAAGGGAGACAATAATTGGGAAAACATGTGAATTTTGTAAGAGTTTGATATGTGGGCAAAGCTTTTCTCTTCGTGAGGAGACACTAATTAAGATGCACTGTGTTTGGCTGTTACGATTAGCGTTTCCGAATTAGAGTTTGAAAAATGTGTGCTTTATTGAGAATGGGACAAAGCTTATCTCAAATGGTTGCTAATATGGTGCAAAACATATTAATTAGGATTTCCATATATTCCAATTCGAAAAAGTAAGAAAATGTTTTGGTAGTGCACACAAAACAAATAAATAGAAATTCGAATAGACTTCTGTTATTGAAAAATAACACAATGTATACAAACATGAATAAATATCACACTCAAATTACAGAAATGCAAAGAGAGGGACAAGAGAATAATGACATCCACAGTGTTAGAAATGGATCGAGTCATTGGGGACAAGTATAATGGGGAGCTAAAGAAACATGCAAGTGTCTCAAGTCACACAATATAAAATAAGCTATAAGATTAGTGAGAGTGAATGAATGACTTAAGACAGATAATGGTATGCCCTACTTCTGTTTTGAGAGCAGATTCACGAGAAAACCATCATATATTGCTACTCTTACGGGCCTTTACTAGTTGCTTAATGGATCTTATTAAAGTTTAGTTACACATTTGCAATCTTCAAACTCCACAGACAGGCAATTCAAGTTTTCGATAGCTAAATAAACTTTTAAGTTTTAACCCTCAATAAAAAACAAAACTAAAATATTTTCTCCTTTGTTGATAATCAATCCATACAGAAAGAGCAATTTTCTTCCACTAAATTACGAGAAATGAATACCAAATTTGTTGAATAAAGAAAGAAGATACAAAAATTCTTGTTGTGATAGCTTTGACGATCTCTTCTCCTCGAAACCACCTTCCTTTAACACATTCATAACTTTGGATTTGAACTCTGATTTTTCTCCTCCCTCATCCATCTCCATATCATCATCCTCATCATCATCATCGTCCATATCGTTATCGTCATCTTCAATTACCATGCTCTGGTGACCAAGATCAATGGAAGTGTTCAAAGCAGCTTCTCCAGTCGAGCCATTGTTCTGCAATGAAGCCAATACCGCCTGAAGAGTCTTGTAGTTCTTCTCCAGCATCAAAAGAACAGACTTTTGCCTGAAAATTGATCCCAGGGTTTTGTTCTTTCTGATGAAACAAACTCTTAAGAACCCATCCCATTCCTTCTTGTTCACCTGAGGACAAGGCTTCCTGGGTTCGATTCTAACAACAGAAGAATCCACCTTTGGCGGTGGACGGAAATTGTTCTTACCGACCTTGAGAAGGTGGGAGACTCTGGCATAAAGCTGAGTGTTGACAGACAGACGGCAGTAGAGGTTGTCACCTGGCTGGGCAACGAGTCTCATGGCGAACTCCCTCTGGTACATGATCACAGCGCATCTGAAGCTTTTTGGATGGAAGAGGAGTTTGAATGTGAGAGGAGATGATATCTGATAAGGAATGTTTGCCACACATATGTCAAACCGGGGAAGCTCGGTCTTGAGCACATCACCTTGGATTACCTGAAAAGACAAAAACATCACAGATCATACAAGTTTTGTGTCTGTGTCTTACCACATAAATTCAGAAAGAAATTTTTTTTT